>JABVXW010000288.1:0-68681 GCA_013365375.1 Litomosoides brasiliensis | reverse complement strand
TAATAATAATAATAATAATAATAATAATTATTATAATTATTATAATAATTATTATTATTATTATTATTATTATTATTATTATTATTATTATTATTATTATTATTATTAATATAATTATTATTATTATTATTATTATTATTATTATTATTATTATTATTATTATTATTATTATTATTATTATTATTATTATTATTATGTTATTGTTAACATAGAAATTTTTAGGAGAAAATTTGAATTTTAAGTTTAGCTTTTGGTTTTTGATTGATAATAAAAATGATTTGAGTACGATGAGAAAAGAAAAATGAAATTAAAGAAATTGAAAAAAGACGTTTGGAATAAAAAGGAAAGGATGAATGGTTAGTTTCCGGAAGTTTACTTATAGCTGAGCATCGTGCATGTAACTGTTTCCACAAAAGGAAATCATATTGAACATAAGAAGTTCTAACATAAAAATAGGTAAGAAATTCCAGGTGAGCTTACGAAGAAAATTTGCTGCCAATCATGCAGATCGGACAACGCATAATAAAATCTTTTGGCCGAAGCATAAGTCCTTCATCGAATTGGTCGATATTTTTGATTTTTGGTGCCTGCAATTTTTTCTTTCCTTCCTCTTGCAACATTTAGAAATTTAATTGTTGGAGGGCAAATTAAGTAAGTTGCAGATAATTTTTCAATTTCATTAGTATAATTTCACGGTGGCGGAAGAGAGGAAGAGAGGAATTTGACTGAACAGCAAAATGGAAAAAATCTCAATTAGTAAACTACCAGAATTGAAGTTTGCGGAGATATACCAAGCTCGCCAATGGTATTATTGAGAAGGCCTGGGCATGGATGATAGTCACTTATGAAATCGCTTCCGTTCAATATTTTGTTTTTTAATATATTTTGCGAGTATTTGTATGACTCTGGATATTTCACATCACATGGAATCTAAAATAGGTAAAATTGTTGGATATTTCAGATTAATTGGAATTTAAATTAATCAATTTACTGGTTATCATATGTAATTTGAAGTGTGAAATAAAATTTGGTTTTTAAGAAAAAACGATTAATTCAGTGTGGTTTGTGTGAAATTCTGTTAAGAGTTACTATTTACATTCAACAAGTAAAATTTAATTTCAGGTTCATTTTAAACTAATGAAGGAATAAATGAGCAAAACTAAAATAGTAACTGAACTGAAAGAAAACAAACCACGTCAATCCGTGATGCGCATTTGTGAGAATTCGTACGTTGGGGATAATATCGTATCATAAAAGACGACTCATCATTTGCCCATCCGCAATCTGACTGGAAAAAATTTCCATTGTAACTAAAATTTTTCAAATAAACTTATTGCACGCATAATTGCTTCATATGTTTGATGATGTTAGCTTACCTGAATTTGGTATAGTTTATTTAAGCATAATAAAATTACTTATTTAAATTTGAAATGGTACCGACTGACTATGTAATAATACAGAATAAAAAGTGAGGGCAGAATAATCATTAGGATGTACTAAAATTTTTAAAAAAATTCGAATTAAGCAATTTTTCTTACAATATCGTATTTAGTAGGTGGATGATATTTGCACGAGAAGAAGGCTGAAAAATTCACATATTGTGCTAATACATCATTTTCACGTTTTAACCGTGAATATTTTTCCTGTAATGACGAATAATACGATCAAAGTTTTCGGCTTTTCTTTCATCATAGGATAATTAAAGAAATAATTATAAATGCTATTAGCAAATAAGCTAAAAGTTTGAATGTACAAAAAAATACCTGAACATTTTGCATGTTCTTTTTTTGTCTTAGAAAAGATAGTTTATGGAATGAAGTAATATAACAACGAAAAATTATAATTTTTAATAAAAAAGTAAAAAAAAATTAAAAAACAAACATTAAGACTGGCAGTGTTATGGAGCAGTACCAAAGTAGCAGTAATAAATAAAATTAAGAGAACTATTTGAATAATTAGTATTACTGTACATTGCTTTCGTCGAAAAATGTATCGTAGCAAACGTTGTGTTCTATTACGATCATACTAAAATTAACATTTCATAAATTATTAAGATTTCTTTTTTCATCCTATAAACTTATTGATTATTAAATCTAAAATTGTTTTGTTTAGTTCTTTGCTCTTTTTTTTTGGTATAGTTACTGGACGATATTAGAAATTTAATGAAAATTTTATTTTCACGCAATTAGAATTTGTTAACGGAAGTGATAGTTACAGTTCTTATTGGTTTTTGACTTTTAACTGTAACAAAGAAAGCTAACGTATGGAATGATCAACATTTATGAATCATTCAAGTGATAAATATCCAAGAAAAAATTTAAAAAATACGTTTTCACCATTTCTTGCAAAACAACCGCTTTAAAGCTTAAGCAAATTCACGTGTGGTTATTTTCAACGTGTTACGAAGAATTAAGTAGTGAGCCCAGATACCTACATCCCAATATCATTTGTGTGCAGCAGCTATTAAATAAGCATGAGTAGCCCTTGACCTTAATCATTTTTTCAAATTTCATGGCGGTTTATTCTAATTTTGATCTTAACAAATAAGTAAGAGAAAAATTATTGTTCAATTTATTTCTTCCGTGAAAAAAAACTTTTTTGAAGAAAGAACTCACTACCGTGAGAAAAGTCGTCACTTTTGCCAGAAAGAAATTAAAATTTCCAGATGTACAATTATTTTACACGATAAACTTACCAAATATTCCAGCCAAAAAGAAAAGAGACAATAAATTTCCAAATTTCATGTTACCAAAGCTCATTAATATTTCTTATATAATGCACTCACACGCACTACCGCCCACTTTTACATGATATTTACGCTGAATCCAGTGCTTGTTGTAAAGTGAGTAAAGGGGAGAGACGTCACCTCAGACTTGTGACAAACGTTCATTTCAAATATGATCACGACGTGAACAGCAGATTAATGCCATCTCATCACCGGTATACATACCCAGGAATCGAACTCTGAACCGCTTACCAGTGACAGGCTTCAATGTAATACGTCACCCCCACCGGCACCAGTACTTACTCATGCTATTTAGACAATTCTTCATCATAGTAGCCACGTCTAAACATGAATATTAGTATCACAAGTGGTGGATGAGGCAAACCCATATGTGCATCAACGGTACAACTTTTGATCGATTCTCCGTTGGCACTACTTATTCCCAAGTTCTTTAGTTCATAATATTTTTACACTATTTTATTCAAAGCAATGGAATGAATTCAGTAGAACATATGTATTCAACACTGAAACAATTTCAAAGCACTCCATAACTTAAATCTAATTTGAGATTTGCTTTTAAATTCACGTATCAAGCATAGTACCAAAAAACTTTAGTGAAAGCGTAAGTATATTTTCTAATTATATAAGCATAACATTTTGAAAACGTTTTGAACATAATCAACAGTCACCGTCGGTATCGGTATCTTTTGAAGTAAAACCATAACTGAAATATCCCATTAACAAACTGACATTTATAACCATGCTTATGACTAATTTCCCATTCTCGATTAACACATTTGAAAGCTATATCTTCGTAGGGTGGTCCCGCATGAAACCTTATTACAGCAAAATCAGGATCATCACATGGCGTCACCGTAAAAGTGGGCGTTTCTGTGACATCCAGTAAATCGGGATAGAATATCTGAAACAAAATCAAATTTAGGTTTAAAATGGATTAAGAAAGGGTTCCAAGCCAATTTTCGAATTATTGACAACTAATTCAGTTTGCAGATTAAGAGGACCCAAAAACCCAAAAACTTGCATGATGGTGCTGCAAACTGCTACCGTTATCCAGTGTTCAGCGCCTAATTATTTCACTATCACTATCCAAGAAGTTAAGGTATAGTGCTAACGCAATATATTTTTCACTTACCCATTACATTTTCATTTCTAATGTCGAAATTAATAGAAAATGAAAAGCCCTTATACAGTCTAGAAACAACTCAAGATTGGAGTCACAAATAACTTACATTAAAACGGTAACCCTGCACAATTTTTGGTGGTGGGTTATCCATATCATAGTGAGTCTGATTATATTTGTTCCATTCGAATCCAGTATGTACACGATTGAAATATCTGTAATCGAAAAAGTAGTGCAAGTTTTGTATGTGATTGGAGAAGATAGATTTCTTTCTCAAGAGGCTTATAATTGTAGATCTTAAAGTTTATGAACACAGCAAATTAGTTATTTATTAGTATAAACTACAGCATACAGTTGATATCAAATATGGTACAACTTTAATGCTGTTTACATAGTCTCTAAGATTTAAGAACTACTATACCAGCAAGGATAACCTTGGTTTCCGTGGCCGATATTTTTCAGACCAAAGAAAAGTTTGTGCTTCAAGAGGTGCTTCTACCGAAAATGTTGCTTCATCATTCGTCATGCCTCGGCGAGCGATTAGTTCCATTTCCGATTCTGCCTTCTAAAACAATATTAATAGACTGAATATGGTTTTTATTTTCATTAAAAATAAAAACTATAGAAAATAAATGTTCTACCATTCATATTTCTCATGGCACTGTTGAATGCTGGGGATACTAATCCCATTTGGGAGAAACTTGAAAAGGAAGTAAAATTACCGTCAGATCATTTGATGTCGATGCTGCAGCACCGTTCTCGGCTTTTTTTATCATTTCCTTACGCTTCTGGACATCCTCTGCTTCATCCAAAATTTCGATACCGGGCATAGCTTCCTTTTCATCACCATACGATGGACTGTATGAGCCATGTTCATACATTTCCAGTGTTAAAATTTCCATCTCGTCTTCAGTCAGAAGCCTAAATTCATCACAATTTTTGAAGAATGAATTCTATTCATGGAACGCTCTCAGCTGCCTTTAATCGATCATTCATAGGTCCTGATCAATTTTTGCTAGTACTGATGTTTGCATAAAGCTGAAGAAAACCATTTCATGTGCAATACTGTCTTTATTTCTTTTAATTTAATGTTAATCCTAAAAAGGCTGGATGACGAGAGCATAATTAAACTTCAGTGAATCATACCGCCATTGTTGTTCCTTAGCATCGTCATCCATAGCATCCAATTCATCCAGCTGTATAGGAAGTGTTTTTAGCTTAGCTGACTGCTTTACTTCACTCGAACTTTCGCCAGTCTCCTGGAACCATTTTATTGAAGAACTGTTAATACTGTCCAAATACAAATTAAAATGAACAAAGTACTACCTGTTTGAATACCTGTTCAGGTCCACATTCGCGCTTGTCCATTTCAGATTTTTGCTCTTCCTTTATCCTTTTCAGTTTACATCGCAATATTTCCTGATGTCGTTCATGAATGCGAGCTTTCGCTATATGTACGTAAAGATGTTGCAAAGTAAATTCCAAGAATTCCACATCTACACCAGCTTCATCACTATGAATCTTCTTCTTGATCTGGGTCTCCAACAGTGCTAATTCTTGATGAGTTTTACCCTGTAACACTATTTTACAATGTTTGCTTCCACAAAAAGATATTTGTATTCAGTCAATTTTATTGCTGTTATTTCTACGATTTATTTTCTTTCAAATCATTTGTAATTAGTATAAAAGTGGCATTATATTTTTACAAAAATTCTATAATCCATGTTACTGTTACCAAGTACTCGTCAAAAAAATATGCTAATCCATAAATACAATTTTCTTGCTCATGGGCATTTAGTAGAATAGCTTTCTTCTGAACACAGGAAACGATATTTGAGAGGACGACACCTACCTTGAATAAACGGGAAATATCACTCTGCACAGAATTATGAACTGCTTCTCTTGAGTAAGTTGATTCCACATCATTAGACAACTTTTTTATTTCATGTCGAACAACTGTACAAAAATCCGTCCACCAAACTGAATTGTCAGTTGGATCGATTCGTCGATAAACCTATTTTCAGAAATAATTGTAAGCATCACAGAAAAGATAGAAAGATACAACAAGAGTGGTTAAACATTTATGCTGGTCCTCAAACTACAGAGTGGTTGAAATAGAGATCAAACTACCTTGATGTCTTCAAGCAAATCTTCCAAATCCCTAATTTTAAGTCCCCTCAAATATGTTATCGGATCGACAAGCTCGAATTCTTCATCCTGTTTGCTCTTGACCTTTTCACTATCATAAGTGATATATCTAAAAACATCAAAATGACAACAATTATCCAACATAGAATTATAGAACGATGCATCCTGAGAGTAAGCGAAAAAAACGAGTGCAGTCAAGCTGAAACATAAGTTCAATGAGAGAAGTGAAACATTAAGAAATATTAAAATCAAATACCTGGCAAGAAAATCGATGGGCTTTGCTCGTCCTTCCTTCAGTCTGATCTGTGTACGCAGTTTGGCCTGACTAAGTAGGAATCCTTCTTCTGTTGCATACCAGTCTGAATTGTGCCGTCTTTCCTCATCTCTTTTGATCATTTCCAAATCTTCCCGAGCTGCATCTCGTGCTTCTCGATTCCTTTTGAGTTCTTCCATTTCTGCTAAGTTCTTTAGTGTACGATCTCTGTTCCTATATTAAAATAATTAATAAAGGAAAAAGGGTTATAATGACTACTTAATATTTTAGTCTATAAGTACCAGTTCGTTAATTTTAACAAACGTTGTAAAAACATCCTTAGATATTTGACTAGCCAGCTATATTGAAATATGATCACAGAGTAACAAACAACCACTTACATTTTTTCAATTTGTTTTAGCGACAAGTCAGCTTTGCCTTCAGCTGCTAATTTCTTCGTCCATATAAAAGTAGAAGTCAAATTAGGGTCATTAAATGGATTATTGCTGTTTGTGTATTTGGCTTCATCGTCTAACATAACGCTTGATTCTTTTTCCGCCTTCAAATTACTGACGAAGAATGTCAAACAATGATGTCTTTTGAGAAACATAAAATAAGAACCTTTCGACAATCCCAAAGAACAAAACTTCTAGCCTAGTATTGATGTTGTCCTACTTTTTGGAATTCATGCGAAAATGTTGCCTATATTGAACAATTTCCATGTAACAGACGTAATAAACAAGAAAACCTTTTTCAGTTTTTTCGCTAAACGTCTGCTTTTTTTTTCTTCCGAAGTTTCCATCTCCTTCCTTTTCTCTTTTTCTTTCTTCTTTTTCTCTTTTTTCTTTTCTCGTAGTGCATTCAAACGTTGATCAAATCGGTCACTCTCAAATTAGAAGAATGTATTACGCTGTCGCGTAATTAACGTCCACGCCCAACAGTGTTTTCATGAGAATTTACTTTCGAAGTTTTTTAGATCATTCCGATCAAAATATAAAACAGTAATTCCATGCTACCACGATACATTTTATTGATGCCAGAACAACTGTTATAAACTACGATATTTACCATTACTATGGATAGTCTTAATCTGCAAAGAAAATTATGTAACGCGATCATATGTTAAACCACCAATAATACCTTGTCATTATCGGAGCTTGACGAACTGCTTCCCCGATGTTTATGTCGCTTCTTCTTCCGCTTTTTAATATCATATTTGTGTTCATGTTTTCTTTTTTTATTATCTTCGTGTCCCATTTTATCTACAAAAGTTTCATTTGCAAACAAAATCAATTATTCTATGATGTAAGACCGAGCAGTGTTTATTTTGCATATACTCCACCGACTTTTTCCACCACCACATCCGTAATAACAAGAATGTGTGCAGTGGCCGAATTACGATACTCTAGCAGTGCCGTGATAATTAAGCAAATTTACGAAACCCAGATGAAATTGAAAACTCTACATCGTCACGAACGGTTTATGAAATTGAAAACTCCACATCGTCACGAACGGTTTATAGCAAAATGTAACAGCACTCGACCAACTGTCATACAATCGAGAAAAAACTTAGCATGAGAAACAAGAAATAACCACAACCTAAGAGGCCTGAATACCTTTCCTCCGCACCACCACTCAAATTATATCTGCCCCTTCAACTCAAAGAAGCTCTATATAACACGGCCCAACGTGGTCTGTAACGTGCCAAGTGGAAATCAAATGAAAAATCATTGAGTTAGTTTCTGTGTTGGTATGACTAATGGTTTTTTACATTTGAAGAGAAGGGAAATGTTAATCCATCACTGACGGTACGTCTGGACCTCGGTAAGAGTCAATCCTTCAGTCTTTGGTTCCGCAAACCGGCGCGCACTCAGATCCGTTTTTCGTATGTTAGATCCTTCATGGTCTGTTTCATCGCTGAGGACCTAACATACGTGAAATATGAGATGTATCCCAACCCTACCTCAACCCTATTTAGAATAGTTCCAAAACAAAATAATGGTCATAATGTGGGGTGAATAATGGTTAAAGCAAATTTTCAATCTATTTTACAAATTATAATTTGTACAATACGTCCTGTACGCAATATTATTTTTAATATAATAAAAGCATTTTACATTCTCTAAATATAATAATTGTCAAACAGTTTGACTAATTCAAATTTTGTTTCCAAATAAGAAATAATGAACTGATTGATATAAGGAAAGTTTTTTTGGGCCTGAAGTGTCATGGAGTGTATTCATTCCTCGTCTTCATTTCATCTTTCTATAAACAGTAAAAATTGTAGTGAAAATGAAAGCTTCACGATACAGTTAGCAGTTACCATTTGGTAATTAATGCGTCAGCAAATGATCAGCATTTTTGGTCTGATTGGTTAGAGTTTTCATTTCTCATATATTGCTATATAATCATTAGGCATTTTTCGCAAAATTATGGATATTTTAAAACAAACCCTTTCATTGCAACATAACTCGTTTAAATACACTAAGAAATAATAATGGTTAAATTACAACTAAATTCAAAATTCAAAAAAAATTCAACTTCATATTAGGCTCGAAGGAAGTCGGAATTTATTAGCTTAAATTTTCAATAAGAATAGACCTTTCTGATGCTCTATATAATACTATTCTTGTACTGAATTATCATTGAGAAGCTATATTTTGATATACTCCACTTAATAAATGGAATATTATACAGAAAACACATAAATTAAACGTGTTGAAATAAGTTTTTTGAAATAATTTTCAAAATCTTTTCCCCAATTGTTCATTTGTTTTTGAAATTTCTACTGCAAATATATATTGCTATAGCCTTACCCATGCCTATTAATAAAACAAGCCGTAATGGTAATTTGAAATGTTAAAAAAATTTTGAAATCTCCTTCCAGACTTATTTTGTTGTAATTTATCAAACAATAAAAAGTCCCTGCGAAAATTTTTAGAAAATTCCAGGAAAGAGAATGTTTATTGAAAAAAATTAGAGTTTACAGGTAACAGTTTACGTCCTGGACGATCATTGAAGCGTAGTAGCTACAGTTCAGATTTTACGGATTTTTATTCAATAAGCTTGATTGAAGATAATGTGACTCCTTTCTTATTTGTCCCAGTGAACAGTAAAATGTACCAAAAGTTATTTTTTAACTCAATTTGATCGCCTTTTTCGAAAGAAAAAGTAAATGGATTTATCCAAACGGACGGTTATAAGACTATTCATCATGAAATAACATTTTAAAATAAGTACGACAAGTGGGTTGCAGATTATTAAGGTTTAGGAAAATTAATGAAAGTAACATTCACAATGTTCCACTTGCATTCTTAGACTCTCAGGCTTTCACTCAAGGTTTGCTTGTTGAACTCCAATAATACTTACGATTCTTTATTGATACTTTGACTTGGACTGATTTTGGCTGAAATTTAAATGGTAATGTTCCAATACCCGACACGGGTCATTCGAATTTCTTTACTGCAAATGAAAAAATTTTCATTTTTGTTCGCAATCTCCTTTGGTGTAAATCATTTGGCTAACCCGCTTTACGTACAACTGTTAGTGAACTGTGAAATAATAAACTAAAAATAAACTTGCAACTCTACCACTCAGAAAGTTGCACATGAGAAACATTATCATGACAGACACCTAGATGAAAGAAATTCCCGGATTTCTGAAGGACAACATCCGAAGGGTATAAGCGAACAAGCATATATACATACAAATACTAGCCAAAAAATAAGTTTTGATTTGAATTATTGGAAAAAGTATACAATTTACTGAGCAAGTATTTCACCATCCTGAAATACACACAACCCATTCATTGCAAAACAGAAAACGAAGTATGAAATTAATGACTTATCCTAATACAAGAGTTCAACATGTTATAACAATAAGAAAAATATCTCACATATTTCTTTGATTTCTTGATTCTTCGTGCTCACAAATTTAGTCAAACATTAAAATTCGAAGTATATTGATGGATTCAACATTTTAAATCATATTCCTCATCATAAATATATTGAAAAAATATGAAAAACCACTACCATAACTTCTTTTAGATTCAAAAAAATATCTCCAGTACTTCAGGACAATTACACTCATTTACACCTCCCCTATTGCTACTTTTTCTTTTTCTTTTCGCTCCCCTTTTCGCCCACCTCTTGCGATTCTTTCCACTCTCTCATAACTTGTTGCTGGATATCCGGGCTTAAAGGCGCATACCTAAACAGTCAAAATTAAAGCTCGTAATGTGCTTGACTAGCAGATGGACTGAATATAATGACATTGCAGTTATCACTTCTATTTACAGTGAAGAAGTCAACACATGTATCCGGAAGTATGTGCACCAAGAGACTGATAGGATTCATTGGTCCAACAAGCATGACATTTTCAACCGAATAGCACAAGAAAAAGTCGAAAATTAAAAGGCCATTATAAGCAGCAGATCGGAAAAACGTTTTTTTTTTTGATACTATACTGCTCAGAAATGATCTCGCAGCTTCGTTCGTAACATTTATGATCTTTCATCAGTTAATGTAGTATTTTATATTTGCCCAAAATGTTACCAAATCAACAGAAGAGAAGGATAATGTAACAAATCGCAACAGTTGAGAATGTTAATTTGCTTAAATTACCTGGCAAATTCCATTACATATTCTCCTTTTCCCTTTGTCATTGTCCGTAACTTTGTCGAGTAACCGAACATTGATCTTAAAGGAGCCTAAAAATAAGAATAACGAGGAGAAAGAAAGAGATAAGTTGAATGATAAGGCTAACTTATCACACACTTCAGATAGAAACAAGTCAAAGTGGAGTAAGAATTTAGAATTAATAGCTTTTAAAATTTTTTTAAATTTTAAGAAACTTTCCGATATTTTATTTAAGCTAATTCCTTTCATCAATCGTTATGCATTAAAATGTCTTAGTTTAACGATGTGGAAATAAAAAAGCTTACTTCACAAGTAATCGTCAAATAACCGCCGGAAACCGATGAATCCAACAAGACGGAACCCGAAGAGAACGTACTCGATATTGAATTCTAAATATATTTTATTGCAACGCTAAACTTAAAACCTAACCAAATGGAAAATTAAACCGGAAGAAAAATTAAACCTGAAACTCCTGTGGAATAGTTACATCCACTTTCATTATAGGCTCCAACAATCTCCACTGAGCTCTCAAAAATGCTGAAAATTTTTTGTTTAAAGAGAAAAAAGAGCCGAATGTTAATTTAGTTTTCTAAACCATAGGAAAAAAGCTAATAAAGATACTAATTCCCACAGTAATAAAGAGAGGTATCGAAAAAGCTGAACTTAATCACACTAATGAAAACCTGGAATTTAACAACAAAAAAAACACAAATAACTCTTTTTGGATAATATATCCATCAATTATGTCGAAATCATTTTATTAACCTTCTCTCATCATATTCTGCATGGTATTTATCATAGCAATATCAGTTGAATCAACTTCATGTGTTTTACCATCTTGAAGCCGTACTTTTATTCCAACAATTTTGGTATGAATTAATGGACCTTCATCTAACATCATATTGAGGCCCTGAAAATTTTCTAGAGTATTTTTTGAATTAATTTAAGTTATGATTTTTCTAACTGTTCGACTACTTAATACTTGTGATTCTCTTTAATTCGGTCTCAAGCCAATCACAAAGCTACCAATTAAAGTTAGCAAGAAAAATTTACTTTCTTTAGGGGGACAATAAGATTTTTAGGCACGTTGTTTCCAACTGTTTCATCAACAAATTCAACTTCCATGTTCCGATCCGGTGGTAGCGGTTCCATGACTCCCTCAATTTCTCCAAACTGTCCCTGACCTCCAGTTTGCTTTTTATGCCGATAATAAAATCTTAAAACAGAAAGTATAATAACAGCATGGAATACTTGAATACATTGATATAACTGCAATATTAATAGGAGAATTAAAAATTTGGTGTTAAAAAATTCCGAAAGCCCATAAATCATTTAATTTTGCCACTAATAACCGAATACAATATTCCTTTATATATGCATAACTCGGTGAATGACAAAGGAAATAGCAAAACGAATGAAAGTTAAGTGCACTTGTATGGCTTCGCAAGAGTTTCACGATAAGCAACCGTCGGTTCACCTAGTACAACAGGACAATTAAACTCGTTCTTCATGCGTTGAGCATAGATTTCCTAAAATGAGAGGACCGATAATCAATGAAAAGCGGCACATGAAGTTATCAAAGTGAAAATATTCGAATATTAACCAAATGCAATTCGCCCATTCCAGAGATTACGGTTTCTCGCGCTTCTGTATTATATTCCTTACGGAATGTTGGATCTTCCTTAGTGAAACGATTTAAAGCTTTCATAAATTTTTCGCCATCTTTATTATTTACGCATCGAACAGACATTGAAATTACTGGTTCCGGAATGTGCATTGATTCCTAAAAAATGCAACTCGTAAGACTAGTATTAAAATGTGGAACAGTGGAATAATATTCTTTGTTACACAAAATTTCTCAATTGAGATGGCGTAAATTCAAAAAAAACAAACTTACGCAGTAGGCTTGGTAATCACTCTCGCCGCAGAATGTTTCACCCGAAAAACATTCTAGACCATAAGTGGCGCAAATATCACCGGCAAATGCAACATCGATTTCCTATGTATATATACGGTTTTTTTACAAGAAATATAATATCAAACTACATTGAAACCAATCTTGTCTCTAAAAAACTAAAATTTACCTGCAACGAATTAGCATGTATCCGTACTAACTTTTGTACGCGCAGCTTTCTGCCATCTTTTGAAGCGTAAATGGTGTCACCACGACACAACTGTCCTTGATATACACGGAAATAAGTTAGTTGTCCAAATTTCCCAGCCTATAAAACACATCGACATTACTGCAATATTTTTTTTAATATAGTTGTAAACGAAAAACATTTTTGTAGAACAAACCAAACAAATTTTTGTAGTGAATTTTATAGTAGTTTTGAAAAATTAAAGAAATATCAAAAAAGTTAGGAATTCAACCTCTAATTTGAATGCAAGACCAACAAATGGATGATTATTACTACGCTCTGGATTCAGCACTATTTGTTCCTCTTTTCCGGTCCTGAATTAAGAGTAGATGGCTTAACGAAACTAATTCCGAAAATGAGAAGCAGGTTAAAGCCAAAGAAATTGTGGTTCAAAAAAAACTTAGAAATACATAAGAAGTCAAAACAAAAAGAAAGGCTTGGGACTTCAAAGTATGATTTTAAATGCGATTTCCTAAACTTCATAAAACTTTAACACTTGAGACTTGCATTTTGTTTAAGATTGAAGCTCGATTCACCACTTCCGACGGATTGGGCAAATACTGAACAACAGCATCAATCATCGACTGAATGCCTTTATTTTTTAGTGCAGTGCCTATAAGTACAGGCATAAAGCTTCTCTTGATTGTAGCTCGACGAACAGCTTCGTGAATCTGAGATGAAGTTGGTGTAACATCACCAAGCCACTGTTCCGCAATAACGTCATCCCCGTTTGCAAGATGTTCTATAATTTTATGATACAAAAAATATCACTAGCGATACGTTTTGATCACGGTATAAAATCAACAAACAACGCCTGCATCTGTTTGAAAGACCGAAAAATGAAAAACGGGATGATAACGAGACGTAAAACACATCAATAAACTTAGAAAAAAATTAGGAATAAGCAATGTCTTTTATGCTTTAAAAAATTGCTGGATTTTTGCATGTGGGGAATTGAGATTTTTCCTCCGATTTAACATTATGTAATGTAAAAACAAAATATCAAGTCAAAAACAAAGAAATTAAAAAGCCCAAAAATTTAGCGTGAATGACTGTATATCACAAAAACAGAAATCGTTCGTTTTACCTATTAATTCTTGACGCATATCTTTTGCTTGCGTTCGTAATTCTGCTGGTATTTCATCCTTTCTTAACATGCTTCCATATGAATCTTCGCTATACACTGCTTGTTCTTCGATAAGATCTACGATACCCTAGATGCAATTTACAAGATATATATAATAATGGATGTTTCATAATTTGAATCTAATAAACGGGTGTCTCAAAACAAAAAATATCCTTTTATTGGGGACAGTTATTGCTTCCGAAAATCAATCAAAGATGGTTAACTAAAATAACATCAATTAATGTTGTGTTCGAAAAGCAACAAGTCTAAATCAAAAAAAAAACATAAATAATCGACCGATACAGACAAACCTTGAAATCATGTTCTTTTCCGATAGGAATTTGCAGTAAGGCTGCATTATGCTTCAACTTTGTTCGCATATCTTTTAACGCTCTGTAACAATCACAACATGTTACAAAACAATGCTTAAATATCAAACACAAATTAAAACAGTACTTGAACGGATCTGCACCATTTCGATCCAGTTTGTTGACAAATGTAATAAACGGCACATTGTAGCGCTCTAATTGTCGATTAACAGTAAATGTCTGGCTCTGTGCTCCTCCAACCCCGCAAAGCACTAATACGGCGCCATCTAGCACACGTAAAGCTCGTTCCACTTCCACCGTAAAATCAACATGTCCTAATTTCATACGATTAATGAAACATACACAACCCGCAAAATAAGAGCCTAAAAAAATCAGATAACTTTACATGCAGGGTTCTTAATTGAACATTAAAGAAATGAAAAACCTGGAGTGTCAATAATATTGATATTTACACCATTCCAATCAACATAAGTTGCAGCTGACTGAATAGTGATTCCTCGCTCTCTTTCCAAATCCATAAAATCCATTGTTGCTCCAATGTCATCTTTTCCTCTCACCTGAAACATATTTCGACTTTAATGAATTAATAGTTATAAACACATCAGAAAAATAAATTAGATTAAAATAAAGCCTATGAAGAGGCTTTATGCAACATAATGTTAAAGAATGGCAACTACTGTAGCACTACTCACGAATGCAAAAACGTCTTTTCCCTTCCTTGTGCTTGCTTTATGTTAAGTATCATTTTGTATTTCACCAAATTACTTTTGATAAGGCTGGAAATTTTTGGTATTTCGACAACTATAGTTGTTCAGTGAAAAACTAATTTAAGAAAGCAATATTCGTATATAATAATAAAAGGTCACACAGCACATGCACGTTCGAAAGAGGGTATGTTAGAAATAAAACTTCTATGATATGTCTGAAACTATTAAGTCCTATTAAGTGTAACATATATCGCTACTCGATGTTAACTTGATATACTGATTTATGTGAGAGCGTATAATATGACAGTCCAAAAACTACTCAATGATTTGATTAAAATCATACTTCATGCATCTCTTTAATCCGACCCGCATAATACAAAATTCTTTCTGTAACAGTAGTTTTTCCAGAGTCAATATGAGCAGATATACCTGAAAATTTTATAAAAAGAGAAAGTCAGTAGTCCTGCCAACTTGTCGAACGTTACCTACTATGCACATATTCTCATTTTTTCCGAAAAAAAAACAAAAACAAACCTATGTTACGGATTTTTTCCAGTGGTTTTGTTCTGCTGGAAGGAATGGGATCAGTTTGTGCAGTAGCAAAATTTTTCAAATTCACAATAAGCTGCAAATATATGCAGTAATACCACATACCTTTCAAGGATTCGATTATATAAAAACCATGAGTGAACTTATTTATTTTTTCTTATCATGCACCATTGGATGAAACTGATCTTTCGTATTTACCTAATGTTAAATTCTTATAGCTCACAAAATTCATACCACACCGCAATACGAAAAAAAGCAAAGAATGGCATAAGTAAATAGCTTCGAACCTGACGAAACCACAATAAGACCTGATAAGGTAAAATATTAAATACTCTACTTACTGATTTGATATTTGGCGGAGTGAGCCTGCTCCGGCTTAGTACCATTATCAGTTCCTGCTGCAATTCTTGATACGATGTGTATTACCAGCGTAATAGTTGTGGCTGCATTCAGTGACTTTATATAATGCAAACAAACCTACATTTTCCAGAGTTAAAATTGTACAGTGAACATCCTTCTCTTTTTCCAACAACTATTACGTGCTTTTACTGGATAAACAGATAAAAGATACGAATACATTGTTGACAAGCGACGCATTTAAAGCGGAATACTGTTTAATGACAAACTCCAGAAATCAAAAGTTTATTTCGAAATTGTATGAACGGGCTAAATCAAACTTCCTATTTACAAAACACATAAAAATGGACAATCATTTTCGGAACGGCCCCACAAATAGTGGAATCATTCGCTTGACATCATCTAAAACCTTCATTAACAAAGTCAGTTAATTTTCGACAGCACTTGAGCTCTTTTTTCAGTATTCTGAAACAGTGCTTTTACCAAATAACGTACTTCATCTGCGTGTAACCACTGCGCCAGAGGTCCTTTTCCATCACACCAGCGATCATAAATATTCTAAATTAATGAACTATGTTACTGCGTTGCCTTTGAATGCGACACACAGACTTCGTGATCATATCAGGTAACTTAACCTTTTTGTTCATGTCTTCATGTATATGAACAAGTAGGCTGAAGTTAATGCAACAGCAGACAAAAAAAGCTGACCTGTAAAGATGAATCCAAGCAAAACAACAACTCTTTGATACGGAAATATGAAGTTTCGGCATATTTGTGGATAGAAGAATGCTTTGATTGTTCAATCTAAAAAATATTTGGTTTACAACATATGTTATTCTTCAGTGATGATCGGAACAGAAGTATAACTCAAACTAAAATTCGAATATCGTTATTGTCAACACCGATATCAAAAATCAGTGCTGCTATTAGAGGGTTTCGATGAAAACAACTGGTACTTCTGAGATCAAAAAAATATTATTGGATCGCAGTTTAAAAAATCAAATCACTGGATACCTATATTTCCATCGTCTATAGAAAGTTATTTTTTTGCATTGCTTGATGAATCTTAAATTTTTTAGATAACAAAGTAACCGGATCATGAAAGTAAAATGATACACTTCTAAAACTTACAACGAATAACATCTCCGACCTCTTCAAAACCTTTCTTAGTGCTATAGCACTTAGTTCAGCATCAGTTGCTCGTATATCTTCTGTAGACAACAATATTTTGACGAATGTATTGAAAAGAAAAGAAATAACATTGCCAACACAGTTCCCATAAACTGTTTTGGTTAGAACCTGCAAAGGCTGCATTTTAGTTTAAAAGAATTTTTCTAAAACTTTACCATAAAATCCAAGTAACGACAATTACATTTTTTTGTCACATTAATTGAGCGTACTAATAAATAAATAATTTAAATTACAAAGGATACTGTCACATATATTATTTCAAAGAGCGTTTATCCACCTTCCTCCAAATTCCAGAAATTTGCTCTAAATTCATCATACATCCATCCAAAAGTTTCATGCATTTTTCATACTGTGAAACATCATCCAAACCAATAAAAACTAAAAAACTTTCGTTATTAAGATTTAAAAATGTATTGAAATTACATTACGTTCGTCAGCAACATACAAAAGAATTTACAGGCATGCTAACTTTTATCATTCGCTAAGAGAGTAGAAATCTGACGTCGACACTGCGCTAATTGCTTTTCCATTGATTCCGCAGCAACTTGTCGAAGGATCGGGATGAAATCCGTGAAGGAAATGAATAGATTTTGGGCCTGCAAAAGTTTTAAATGTATTTGTTCTTAAATAACATCTGGACTTAGCCTTACCTGTTTTATTTTATTTATTTATTCATACATTAGAATGATTATTCAGAAATGTTAAACGACAATTACCATGACGAAGGAAATTATTATACTTTCTGTGAAAAAGCTAAAATTGCCAGAGTAAATAAATTGAAAATCCTATTTACAGAATGAAAAAGTAACAGAGCACCTGCATAACATCGCGCATTTTCGGCAATATTTCCACTGTTATAATCATTAATCGATGACATATATAATAACAATTGTTATAAAATATTGCTGAAAAATTCGAAACAAAACTGTCGCACATATGCGAAGAATTCGTGAAAGGCTAAAATAATGTTTGAATCTTTGGCATATAAAAATAAATAATTAACCGAAGTAAACTGATTCAAAGTTACTTTGCAAGAAATAAATTCGTTTCTTTTCCAGTGTTAATTCCTCGATTCATCATCAATAAAAATTCTAAACTTAAATTACATCAGCCTATGTCCAAACCCAAACGTCTCAGATTTCTGCTACGGTTAAATGGATATTATTAAAAAACATGTCACCGAAATCCCAAACAAGTATATTAAAAAATTAGAAACCGGTATTACAAGCCTCCTTTGTAAGAATGATAAGTGTCTGATATGTTTAATGATCGTACTAAAAGAAGCTCCGATATAAAGAGATATTCAAAAAACGAAATATCGGAAAATAAAATCCTGACCTGCCAAGACAGGGACCGAAGAGATTTCAGATTCATGTTTTCGGGGCGCAGTCCATGCATAAAGTTCAACTATATTACGGGCTGTTTGCAAAATTTTACCCATTGCTGAAGCAGAATCCGCTTTCGCTGCATCATCCAGTGTTCTTATTATTAAATCTGCTATATCGATTGCTGTCTTACTAAATCAAGAGCAACCATGTTGTTATTTTAGTGGTCATCAATTAGTTATCAATAGCAGCAAACATAGCAAGGTGATACAATAAAATAGAACCAGAAGTAAAGTACTAAAAGCAACTATCATCTGTGGACCTTGTAGCCGGCAAAAGTAATGTTTGCAAAAAATGAAGAGATTTCTCGAATAAAAGCAATTAAAGTGCTATGTAAGAAACAAATACGAATATCACACCTGACTTGACAGCTCACCAGTCGCATCAATTTTGGATACTGTTCTTCATTTTCATCAGTTTCCTCCCGTTTGCGTAATCCAAGTTTAACAAATTCTTCAACAGTTTCATCGTCATCCGTGTTGGAACTGCTGCCGACCTATAAGGTAATTGGACTAGTAGTACTGAAAGCCTCTGAGTTTTTTTGTGCAAATCCAGAAATAACATGCAAGTGAACAGCTGAAAACTGTGAATGGTGTTTTATCGTAACACCCACCAACGCTACGTCTATTTAATACAGGGAAAATGAAGCAAGTGATGATTCCTGGTGAGAGTCCATGCAGAAGTTTGTGATCTTTTGATTAAAATGCAAAAATTTATATACCGAAACAAATTCTGTTAATGGCGCTTCAATAAGAGTTTTTGCTTCTTCAATAATCTTGCTGCATCGTCGATTAATGAACGTGCTCTCATAATTTTCAGCAAATTTACGAAATGACCCCGTTGAACTTGCAAAAAATCCTAGTTTCTGAAATACATATGCTAAAATTAAGAGTGATCCTATTTTCTGATCAGAGTTAACAATACCAAACAATGGGAAAGAATTTAATTAGAAACCTTCATCTCCTCGCCAAACTGATCTGTCGATGTCAAAAGGTCCTCAAACGCTGGCATATCTTTTAAATCATAGGGAATAGCTGGTGTCAGGCATTCATGGATTAGCAATTCAACAATTTCGTTTGATATTTTATCACCAATCAACTGCACCATACTTTTTCCATTTACCTTCATTGAACTGAGATTTCTGCCCAGGTTTTTGAATAACTCTAGCATTGCGCTGCAGAATTTAAACATTTTAAACGTAATACATCACGAATGCGCGTACAAATTTCTTCTTGCAGTACCATCACGATCCTGTGTGTCTGACCCTCACATAAATTTAATTTAATGGATAATGAAGTAAATAGTTTACATGTTCCCATGTCGTAACATTACTAAAGCTTCCCGGTTTCCAAAAACCAGTAGTTGAGTGTTAAAATGGAAATTTCATTCTGCTTTTTGAAGAAAGGTATTTTGAATTTTATATCATAGAAAAAACTTCCATTCTGCATGAACGTGCATATAAGAGGTACTTCTGAATCTCCGGGAAATAAGTAAATTGTAAATGATGTTGTTAAAATACTTACCGAAGAACTTTTTCTGGATCAGGTCGTTTTCTCTTTCCATCTCCTACTGGTGCTTCCTTGAGCACCACATATTCATGGTGCGAGAAAGCAGTACCATCACGATAAATAATAATTTCTGTAGGATCTTTTGCAGCAATTAATCTTTTACAAAAATGATGCATCAGAGCAGATGACAGTTTCCTAACCTTTTCATCAATTAAGTTTAAAATATCCATTGCAGAGAGTTTCTGAAATTATTCTCTACTTCTGTATTTAAATAGAATTTTTACAAGAATTGCTTACGGGTATACGCTAATCTGTTTTGAAGAAAGTAATAATATAAGTGATAAGTTTGAAGTTTTTTAAGTCTTCTCTGAAGCTTTCTTTAAACTAGTGAAGAGCAGTGTGAGATGTAAATTCAAGTTACTAATAAAGAATGGGTTACATGAAACAGTCACATATTTAAAAGTTATGCCCTCCTATTTTACACTCACATATTATTTAGAGTTAACATAACATTACCGTGCAAGAATACATTAAAACTTGGTTATACTAGAATGTAGCTGCAATACTATAATTAGAATAATTGGCTTTGAAATCCTCATCCATTCTAAAATTCCATATGATGAAAAAAGTTCACTTTTAAACTAGACTTTTGCAAGTATAAACTTACTTCATTTAAAACATCACAACTAGATGCCGTCAACTGCAAAATGACTTTACTGTTAAGTTCTCGTAAAGAAAATATTTGATCCCAGAAAGTGTTTAAAACGTAGATCAAACTTTGTCGCATCGTTACAATTTCTGTTTTTAACGCTGGACCAATGCGCTCCGTGAATGTTTTATCAACAGTTTCATTTTCCTGTAATTATTCTAGTGTGAGTAACATACTGTTACCAACGACATTTACAAACTGTTTTCATAGCAGTAGTGGTTCCATTTAAATTCGCTTTCAAGAATGAAAAGGCCTATTAAAAACAGTCTTTATGTTCATTTGCGATTATAATATCTTCAGAAATTTAGACAAGTCATGGAAATCAAGGTACGTTAATAATTATATGACTGAAAACATAAATTTACGTTACTATCTGGATAATACTCATTAATTATAAAACAATTGATGTTTCCTAAATGCTTTAAAACCATCCAACTGCTACGTTTCGAGTTCCAAACATAAATCTATTTTATCCTAAACGGGGATTGCATAAAATCAAGATATAGTAACGCTGATTTAACCTTAATGATATTCCTCTATTAATTTAATATTGAAAGAAATAGCAATTACAACAAAACTAGACCTTCTAAGAAATTGTACCTGTAGGATGCCTTTTAACTTTGCTTCCAACTCTACAAGCAGTTGTGCGTTGACCAAGGAGTTTTCCTCATTTGACGAATACCATAATTGACATATCAATGATTCAATTTCTTCTAAGGAATGCATTTTCGATTTCCAATCTTTTATAGATCCTAATCTTTCCAGTTCTTTTTTCTTAAAGAAAATATCTTTTAAGCCAGGAGAACAATTTCCGCTACCAAGAGCAAATTAATAACGTTGAGATGGAACATAAAGCAGGATTATCGTTCAATCCATTCTGTTGAGCATCATTAAGTCAGTAAGTTGACGTAAATTGTAAGTTGACATGAACTGATTAATGTCGTAACAACGTTTGCACGTTATATTTACGACATATTTATCCACTTATAAACTTTGTTTTTAACAAGTAATTGATAATGGTGCAAAGTTCATGCGTGCCCATACCAGGCAGTTCAAACAATCTGACAACTAAACTTACATTTAACTCAATTTCCTTCGCTATGCTTTCCACATTGCTAGCAATAGAATTGATTGAATGATTAACAGTACTACAGGTGGAACGAATGGTATCCAGTAATTTATTAGTTGTAACCAAATCAGGGATGCACTCCACATATTTCTTGTTTATTTCTGATGCGATATCGGTCATTGCTAAAATAATATCAATAAATAGGAAAACAGATAATTAGTAATGCAGTAATCACCTGGATAACTATGAAAGTTATCCAAAAATATTGCTCCGAAGGAACAAAAGAAAGTACTGTAATAGGTAAAACTAAGTTAAGGTTTGTTTTATACGAGATTTTACCGGTAGCTATTAAACGCTCCAAAGACGATATTTCTCGTGCAATACTGTCACCAGAATCATCCTCAACATCTCGAATGGATAATATACGTTTCTCAGACGTCCCTAAACTGGTTGCCATCGTTTGTATTCTACAAAATGGCCAAGTACACATGAAAAACATTATTGATATATACTTCTCGTCCAAAGTTATCTCGACATCTCATATTGATAGATAATACATACTGATAATACGCTTCCGATAGTATGTACTTTTCGTACTGATAATTAAAAAAATGTTTTGCTACTGTCATGCATCTGAGATATCTCAAGCGCAAGTGTTCAAAAAAAATCACTCTTTAGCTTTAATTATGGAGGAACAGGTCTTATCTGACGTGACATCACAGTTGACGATCTTTGACGGATTTTTAAATTAAGCGTATTTAAAAAGATTCGCTTCTCAAATCTATGCGTATTTACGCACAAAAATCAGTTAATTCTAATGTATGCTTTTATGGATATAGCCCAGTTGACCCCAATGTATTGACGTGACCCTTTCTGAGAAACCACTAAATGCCAAAAACTTCCAAACTCTACTTTCTTGCAGATTGTTGTAGCCGCTCAATGCCATATCTAACATCCCAGCAGTAATCGTTAAACGGAGGGCGGAGAGTAATGATATTTGAGTGCCTGAAGTTAGGCATGCAGCGATGCAGCTGCAGTGTGCAGCGCGCGCATCGTAGCGATGCTGTCAATGCGACTGACGACAGCGTAGCGTGTGAGGCTGCCGCTGCTTTGCAGTTGCGTCAATATTGATAGTAGTAGTAGCAGTAGTAGTAGTAGTAATAGTATGTGTTATTGTTGTTGTGGCTATTTGGTTCCATTGAATTATATGGATTTTAAAATTTCACAAAATTTTACGGGTTTTTGAAATTCAAAATATGAAAACATTACTCTTACAGATTACTGTTACTGTAAAATTGTTTTTGCTGTGTGAGTTGACTTTCGATGATGCCGACAAGGAAAGCTCCCGATGAACGGGCCGGTCAGTTCGGCAGTAATTCGTAAGTTCCATCGATACTTTACCCACATTTATCATACTTTATCTACCCATTTGATTAAAGTAGTGAGGAAATGTTATATTCCTGTCCGGTCCTAACCACTTAACTTCACCTCTCTTCTATTCATTACTACTGTTGGGAAACTTCAAATTTATTTGTAAAATTATTTTATTTTGAAAATAGCAGTCTAAAGACTTGAAATAAGCCAAAAAATAGCGCATCATGTTTACCAGTTGATTAGACTGACTCGTAGTAAAGTCATAGCGGCGATAGGATTAAACGAATTTGCATACCACATAGGTTCATGTATGGCATAACATCCCTCGCAAGTTGTGCCACAATCCCGGTGCCTCTCCCGTCTTGAGGTCGCGTATTCAGTCGTGTCATATCTAAATATTCGCCATACAGTCACATATATATTAGGATATCTTGCTCTTCATTCACAATACAATTCATTTGCACCACTATCGGTTATTCATATTAACTGTGTTATTGTTTGTCAACTGCTGCAGTATTTAAGGTGGAAAAGATTAGGAAGAACGATCAAAGAGGAGTAGTATAACTTTCATCATTATCTACCAAACTTTTAAAGAATTATTTTTACGATCCTTTTTCATTTTAATAGCAGTTAGGCGATTTTTATTGCTCTTAGAAAACTTAGAAATTTCGTGTTTTATCAATTTTTATTTTGGAGAAATGAACAAGCAACCGATAGTGGTCGGACGTTACAGTGGACTAATGGGTTAGGATCATCGAACGCTTTCATTACGCTGGTCACTGGTCCAACACCGAATTCAACAAGTGGAACAGAATCAGGAACTGTTTCAACAAGTGTTTGGCATAGTAATGATGCCAGTGATGTGAATTTTACTGACCAGAGTAATACTCAACAATTACTCGCTTCTACTGAAAAGGTCACTTTCTAATGCTTTGTTACGTTTATTTAATAGTACGTTGTTATGATCTCTTTAATGTAGGTAGCTCATGAAATGTAGAAATCAATCTTTGAGCTTAATTATTATTAACTCATTTAATTTGTTCAATCCTTCTTTGAAAGAAAGAATTACTAGCAGTAAGGACATACTACGTGCAACTTAAAAGCTTCCGAAAGGGAATAAGTTAATAATAAATATGTCTCCACTACGGTATTATATTATGACCCGTTCACTGTGATTTCAGGTTCAACGTAATTATGGTAATGCTGATGATAGTGCAGCTAATGCTCACAGTGAACATACTGCAGTTACGGCAATGTCATTCAGTGATCATATTTATTCACCTTCGAATTTAATTACTACGACATCTGAATCATCCGTTAAGCCAGAATTAGGTATTCAATATTTTAATTACCATTTATAGTGGCATTAGCATCCTCAATACGCAGTAATTGATTACTTATAGTACTGGTAATACTGTCAATATTATGCGTAACGTGACCAACGCATTTCAAGAGTGAAGATGTAGTTGTCAAATTCCTTTTTGAAAGTCAAGTTTGCAACTTATTACAGATGTTGTGGTAGTAGGTGCAGGTGCAAAGTCACCGTCAGCTGTAGAAGACCGAACGACAAAAACAAGAAGTGAGTTTTTTTTTATTAAAAATTAAAATAGCATAATCGAAATGATGAGAATTGATAAAGAGCCTGAGCTATATAAATAGCATCACAGGAAACTTACCACACAGGTAGAAGTCTTGAGATATAATAAAAGCAAAATGATCAAAAAATTGACCACGCTGGTATTGTTTAGATTTAACAAAAATTCTGTTAAATCTAAACAATACTAGCGTGGTCAGTTTTCTAAATTTAACAGTTTAGATTTAACAGATTTAACAGAAATTAGAATAATTTAGATTTTTTTTCAGTAATATGGACAGATGATCTGCGTGAAATTTTAATACAGGAAATGAAAAAACGACCCTGCTTATGGGATCATAACCATCCAAAATATAGGGATTTACAGTATGCGGCAAGTGAGAGGAACGAAGTGATTGAATCTTTCTATCATCGAACGGGATATGCGTTGAATGGTATCTGCGAACTTGTTAGATTATTGTGAATAACATAATGATTTTGAAACTTTTGATCTGCTAATTATTTGTGGTATTGTAAAATGCTGGTCTAAAATATACGCGTGACTTTACATTCCTGACAATAACACGGGAGCCCCACCAGTAATATAATGGATAGTCCGGTGCATATTCCAGGATTTGGAAATTTTGTTTCGTACTCTTATAAACGGTGATAATAGTTAAGAGGGGAGCAATTACGAAACGAATTGATAAATGTACAAGTTAACGGCAAAAGCTATTTCTAGAAATAATCAGTGCAAAATTAGTATTTAGCTGATGATATAGCGAGACAGTGGAAGTCTTTGAGAGATCAGTATGTACGCTTCATCAACAAAATCAGAAATATGGAACCGAATGATTGTCGGTTTCCATCGTTCAAATTTTCCGAAGAGCTAAAATTTTTGATGCCTTATAAGCAGCTGCCGCAGTCTCGGTAAGTTTATAAAGGAACTTAATTTCTTGTCTTTTTTGGAGAATTTTACCGTTCCACAATTTGAAATGAAAAATGAATTGTTTATTATGCATCAGTAAAATATATAAGCATTTTGCCGAAGAGACATTGGTGAATTTATAACGAATTATCCAAGAATTCTTAATAAAGTACAGGCATTTACTTCTAGTTGACGAAGTTCTTTTAATTTAAGTTTCTGGGGATTGTTCAGGCACTAAATTTATTTTTACTTCTCCGTGGAATTTAGATATTGCCTTATGATGAACGAAGAAAATGGCCTGCAAAATCTGAGTGAAAATATCCAGTCAAAGGAATCATGCTCCGAGTTTTCGATGCCTGGCACTTCGGCCACAAGTTTATTGCCAATCCGCCGTAAAAGAAAACATGGCAGATCATCAGATTACAAAACTCAGAAAGATGTTGACTCAAAAACACATGATAGAGAGGATGGCTGTTTTTCTAGGATGGATGAATTTGATCATTTTGGTTCGTGGTTTTGTTTATCTTGTAAGGAACTACTTTTTGATTCGAAATGACTGTGAGTGATGAAATAAAAATGGTCATGAGTGTTTTGTAGTTATGTTATAGAAGCGGCTATAAACAAATAACCCTCTGGAAAAAGGTATTGATTGTCAAACTGTTTCATTTAAACTGCTAGCTAGAAATACTTTGGTGGATCAGATCACTTTAATCTATACAATTTAAAAATTCTGAACATAATTTGTAGGCTTGTCAATTGCCGATTATATTCGAGGGATTGCAAAGCTTGACGAAAAAGCAGCGGTATGGATAAGAGGTGAAATCTGGACATTATTGACGAAGTGTCGGATGAAAGCACTGGAAGGATGTAGTGGAAACGGTACCAGTTAATGTTTTATATGGTAATGGAGAGACAACACTAGATATAATGTATTGATTTGAAATCTTGAATATGGATTTCCGTGTCACTGCGAATTTTTCTTCCTTCGAAATACAACAACCGTACGTTAAATTATGATTAAAGAATATACTTGCATCAACATTTTTCATTCTGAAACATTGTGAATTTTTCTTAAGTTGTTATGAGTTATTGATTATGTGTGGTATTATTTCCATTGTAAATTGTTCCGATGAAATATTTTATTAGGTGCATACTTTTTACAGGTACGGGTTACGAACCATTTCTCGTAACTTACTTCCATTAATAAGTACTGATATTGAGATATTCACGTTTTCGTTGATGGGTTTGATTAGGAGATGTGCGAGCAGAAAAAAATGTGAGAAGTCTAGAATTCTTTCGATCCATCAGTATCTCTTAAACGTAATAAATTTATGCATTTTTCTCGTATGATTGACAAATAGTGCCTCCCAAACTTTTATTATATAAATAAGTTATTAAATTTTTTAATGATAATTTTTTGGCATGCAAACGAAGTGCAAAATATGCGCATCATGGCTGTTTAAACGATCAAAATGTGAATAGGTCTATGCATAAACATCACGGCTGTTTAAAGGATCAAAATGTGAATAGGTATATAAACACGGGGACTGCTATAAAACAGTTGATGTCTTTTCTGTGCCTATATTTAGTTTTTTTTTTTGGAAGAGCTGCATTTCGTTAATTGTAGCTGTTGTTTTGATACTGTTCTTGGGTGGACGTAATGAAGTATGGTAGCCTTTATTTACTGAGTTTCGTGGTCAGTGATCACCAAGCAGTCTTTGTTAGTGAAATTTTAGTGATTGAATTTTGATGAAATTTGTGTTAAAATAGCTATTAGCATCACGGTTAGGTACGAGGAATGGATGAGGAAAGATGGGAGGATGTAAAATGACGGGCTGCGATCATTTTTACCGCTAACATAAAGCAACAACACTAATGATGGATGAATCAGTTAGAGGGATAGGAGTATCAAGGCTCTATAAAGCCTACAAGTGATCGTAAAACAGACATGTCGGTAAAGTGAGAGCAGTTATGGTGGTATGAACCATTGATAGATGAGTGTATGAACTGGGGAACAGCGTTTCTAAGTGGATGATACCGCGAGATACCTTCTGTTAGCCGCAAACCAAAGTAACTGCAGCGTATGGATGCAGTAAGGCGTGTAGCTTTGGTCCGACATGCAGGAAAAACGCCGCCTGCTAAATGGACCATCCCTCACCTCATTTCTCATCCACTCACGTATCCATCTCCTCACCTGTCCCTTCTGCTTCCTTCCCACTTCACTCCCATTTGTGTGTGTGTATGTGTGCGCCCTATGTATGTCTGGTATGTATGTGGTACGTGTATGTATGCATGTGTGTGTGTATGTGTGTGTGTGTGTGTGTGTATGTGTGTGTGCACGCACCATTCCTGGGAGGAGGGCGAAGGTAATCGATCGTATCCCAGACGGAGGGAAGGAGATGGTTTAGGTGCATTTGACATTCGTTGACAATTCTGGTTTGTCGAGCTCCTGCACTGGTGGGGTACTGGGATGGCAAAGTCTTCTCCCTAAGTACCCGGTAACAGGTCCTATAACGATTACTTCCTTTCAGTACCAGTAGTACTTTTTGTACTGCTAATTACTATTACTTTAGTAAGTGCTAAAGAAAACAAGGAAGCCAGTGAGGGAGCATTGCAACAGACTGACACATATTCGAGTATTAGGCGTCTAGACCGATCACATCATTGGCAGACATTTCCATCTACCAGGATATATCATACCTGTACTTCCTGCTTATGAACTATTTCTAACTGCACTTTTTTAAACCACTGACACGTATTATTATCATTATCTCCGTCTTCCTTATCGCTGCGAACGTTATCAGTTTGGTGATTATATCCCTACTTCCATGCTGCTGTCTTGGGTATCACCGTTACAGTAATAATGTTCTATCCAAATTTCAAATGTAGTACTTTTTTCCTACTCTTCCATTTGTCGACGTATACTGACAGATATTTGTTAGCATTGTCAACAAATTGTGGTCGCATTTTAATGAAACGATGAATGAAATCAGTCAAGGATTGAAAAGTTTATGATTTAAAAAAACTGAATACAATAGATGGTTAGTATCTGATATTTACACATTTCATTAATTAACTGAAGTAAATGTGCTTAATTTTAATCATTTCTGATACATTGCTGTTGATATGATACTAAAGTTAATACAGTCTATAATATTTCACTTTCATAAGTGTCATACATTACTCTAACTCTATTGTTCACTTCTTATATTGTCTATGTGTGTGGCTGAATGTGTGTGTCGTTGTGCTTAAATGCATTGATTATTCCATTGCATCCTTCTGGCTGATATTTTGTTCCCATAGTCGTATCCCAACTTGAAACTGACGTACTACTTGTCCAGTCCCCATAAAAGATTTGCGATGTTCGTACGTCAAATGTATCACATTTTGAATAATGCAAATTCATGATTAGGCATTTTTGCTTAAGCTAATTAGATATCTTCATATTCCGCCCTCCCTTCTTTCATCTCTTCAACACAGTCTTATTCTTAGTATTTCACGCCATAATTAATTTTGTCAAGTGAATGAAAGCAAATTTTATATTTAGTGGTTTTCTTCGTGCACTTACTGATTGATCATTTTCCTAATATCATTCTCGTACTGTTTGAAATTTCTCAAGAGAAATGTTATTATTTAGTATTTGAGAAAGAAATAAATTGTATTAGGAAATGATGAAATGTAAGGAAATAGGTGGCAGCTCATAATTTTTTTAATCGATTGGTCAGTGGACACCACTGAGTGGTATTGTGTTAGGGGAATTATAGCAAATTTTTGCAGACATTACGAATTATTTCATTTAAATCCTTTCGCATGTTTACGAAACGTATTTCATATTCACTTGCGTTATAGAAATGAAAAATTCTTGTAAAGTTTCAGTTTGTAATGAGGTGACTTCAATAACTGATGTATTATCGATAAAGTTCATAGACGCATGGCAGCTGCTAGTTCAACTCAACCATCACTGTATCAGCATTATTTCATGGGACATCTTTCAACTAATTCCCCGATTACTGTAAACAACAGAGCAGGCTTAAATCCCGAAGTATTTTGTTTTTATTACAGAGGGCGTTTGATGGAAGAGCCCAATAAAGGAAATAATGGGAAGGGGATTTACTGCAAGATTCACATTTCTGAAATTCGCTATCAAATGTACCTGTAAAGGTAGAGTGTCAAGAGTTTGGTTCATTCAAAAGAATGAAATGATTCAACAGTGTTTAATTATCAGTAAAAAAAATCGTTAAGAATCTATTTACAGGCAAAAAGTGCTGTTTGGAGCAGTCAGGTAACTGGTCAACAGCTTGACGAAAATTCTGGGATGAATGTAAGGTAAGTGTTGATTTACATTCCTGGGCGAAGCTTATACCTTTCGTTTAGTTGTCTTTTTTTTGCTTTTTCTATTGCAACATAATTAACCATTAGGATATAAACCGTTTTATCGTTTCACTTGAGAAAAGTTTCTTATGTAAGTTAAACAAGAAAAATCACTGCAGCTAATGAATAATTCGGAGATATTCGAAAAAGAGAGGATGACAAAAGTTAACCGTAACCCTTTTTGAGCATATTTTCTGTACTTCTTTGGTATACGAAAGAAAGAAAATGAAGATTTTTGATGAATGAGCAGGGAGGGATCAAGTTCGTAAATCACAATTCACTCTGATGAATCACCCACTCATTCCGCTTTGCTATGATATCTATTTGTTCCGTTAGGCAAGAGCGGCAAATTGAGGCTCTGTTTTATGTGCTTAGGGAAATGGTTTCTATTTTTGTTTTTAGGTTGCTAGATTACTCAATTCATCTTTCCTATTTGTCTACTTTTTATATAATTTCAGAATACTCTGCAATTAAAATGTTTCTTTAAAAAATTGCTTTATAGCGTATTATGAAAAATATAAGCTTTTACTGAACAGCTGAAGTATTTGTTGCTTTATAATTGTAAGAATAATTTCCATAACTGTTTTCGTTGCTTTTCAATTCGTGCTAGTTATTTTCATAAAGTACGTTCATCCTCTGCAAAGTATGCTGTACTAGAGCAATAAAATATCCGACAAAGTTACTGCTTGATAAGGACTGGTCACCTTTTTTACCCAAATGCCAAGTGGAAAAAAGCAGTTGTACAGAAATCTTGTTAAAGAAATGGAAGGACCGAAGGAAGTTCGTGGACAAACGATCTGGTTACGACAAGTTTCATATCATCAACGGATGGTCAAAACAGTTGTTCAGTTAGTAGTTACGGTGGATGGAATAGTGATTATATATCTAATTCTGACTGTTACATCTCCCAAAACACCTCACAGCAAATGATGTCTACAGCGTCTAAAGTATCGTTTTCAAGCTTCAAATATAGTGCTTGAAGTTGGCGAAGTTTTATATATATTCTAGTTCGTGAGGTATGATGTTGGTGAGATAGTAATTAGATAAAATTACGGAAACTGCTGGGTTAGTCAAAACAGATTTATGAAAAAAAAATTTTGTGGAAACTACTCCTCTTTTTAGAGACTCTGGAATTGTCTTTCTAGGAACATCAAAAAACTGCTCTCTTATTTTTAGGGGAGAAAGTTGGAATTGACGGCTGCATCCCTTGCAGGAAATTCAGAACCACATCTTTCAAATCTGCGATATACTGATTCACAGGGTTCTTCCAGTTCACAACCTCTGCTTCAGTCGGAGAGTGGTGAGTTGCAAAACGAATTTAATCCTCCATGTTTTGATATAAAATAATTGAGTTAAGTAATGACTATTGAATTTTCGCAATTATTATCTTCCAAACATCGGAGCATTGCTTTGAAAAACATTGGTGATGAAGTTTTCAGTTCAGAAGATTTCGGCTGATATATATATATATATATAGCAAAGGTAAACAGTTTTTGCATCCCTCATCCACCTGATATATGCTTTGCTTTGAAATTTTAACACGAATAAGCATAAAATTGTTAATATGAATATATCTTTGCAGAGCCTCATCCTCGACCCACAACTAGTCGGAAAAGGCATGCAGGTAGGACAATTTTCTGTATACAGTATCAGTTATTGTTCATTGTTTTGTTTTGCTAGTTTATTCATTACATGATCGGAGAAGGGAGGGGCAGCGAGGACAATGCGTATATGTGTTCATTTCTGTGTGTATCTGTGAATTGTCATATCTCTGTATGTGCATAACTACTTTACGCCCTCACTTGAGAATAACAGCTGCTTAGATAATGGGAAATGTCATATCGAGTAAACAGCATCAAATCTCACGTCTTAGTATTGTCAGAACCACTTCTTTCCCAAATTTCCTCAGTGACCAATTGTGCTGAGCGACTTTGGTTAGCCAAATCGAATACTCAGGCTGTGCCCGTTCTTTTATTGGCAGTTGCATGTGCTACGTATAACTTGCTGTTGCTGATAAGTATTAGTTACACTATGTGGAATACCTCATCAAATCTAAGTAATAAGAAGGAATGTTCTGGTAATAAATTATCGAGTCGTTCAGATACCTCTCAGCTCAAGCCTTCCTTCACTAATTCTTATTTGAGAACACCTGAACAGCTACGGAAAAGTTTGCTTCCATGTTTACATCCACTGTCAATGCCGAGTGAGTTGTATTGAATATTAAATAGAAATTGATTCACCTCAAGCTGGCAAATTAGAGATTTTCAGAAGCACTTTCCATTTGTAGATCAGAACTGAGCTGTTGTATCTAGATTCATATAAGATTAGAATGTGTTTCAATTTCATTTTAAACAAGTTTAGCTGGCGAAACGTTGTCTGCTGCTCAATTTGGACCGCTGAATTGTCGTGTTGATAATTCACTATTGGTCTTGACTAAAAAGTTTATGCAGTTGCAACCTCAAGCGAATGAAGATGGAGTGAGTTTATTCTTTCATGTGTGTCACGTTGACCTCTGCATGACATCATTGATTCTCGTTTTCCTTTAGGAAGTGTTTTTGCTATATGCAAACATTTTGTGTATGCCACTTTAAGGCGTCATATTATATTTGAAAATATAACATTGCTGGGTGTGGTTGGAAGTGATTTTGTTTCATGATATCACATTTCTATCTATTATTTTTAGTTACTAAATTTGAACGAAGCAGCCATGCGATTGGGCGTGCAGAAGCGACGTCTTTATGATATAACGAATGTACTGGAAGGAATTGACATGATTGAAAAAATGGGAAAGAACAGCATACGGTGGAAGTGAGTATTTCAGTGATTTTAAGTACATATATCCTTTTTCCTTTTCAATATGATAATGATAAAATAAAGGTAAAATAGGCCACCAAAGTTATGACATTAGGAAGAATAAATGAAAGATTGAAATTTTGAATAGTCTGATGAATTTATTGGTTTTTGGCTTTTTATAGCAATTTAAATGCATCTTTAGAGGTTATTAACTTCGTATTTATGAAAGTTATCCTATTCTTGGAGGTTTTAAAGTTGTGAAGCGTAAAAGGTGAAGGTTACAACGTGCTTTTCAATCCTTTATAAATTGTCTGCTCAGGAAGTAATTTCAGGAGTAATGATGAAATTGGTTCACGTGGGATTGAAGCGCAAAGGCTTAAAGAGGAGATTAAAAGTTTAGATAAATACGAGCAATCGCTGGATGAATTAATCACAAGTATTGAGAACGCATTAAAATTAGCCAAAGAAGATCCAACCGATCGAGTTTACAGGTATGATTCTTTTTCAGAGAAGTTATGTAATAGTGTTAGGCAGAATCAGTATGTACTGGTAAAAGTTTTTATTTTCTTAGTTTTCTGAATTATTACACAGCTGTTGAATACATCGATCATCTATTTGTTGCAGTTATGTGAAATATGCAGATCTTCGCATGCTGCCAGGAATGTCTGATCAAACCTTGATAGCAATCAAAGCTCCTAAGGACTCATACTCATCCATTGATGTAACGGATCCAGTAGAAACAGGCGTAAGTTTTTTATAACATAAATCTTCGCAGCCTCACTAGACTGCAAACACATATTAAGTATATCAGTTTGCCGATGATTATTGCAGAAATTCGAAATAATGATCAGGAACGCACAGAGAGAATCATTAGAAGCCTATCTCTGTCCACACGTTTCACCAAAGAATCAGCAGTTACAGGTAGTTCTGTCATTGTCACTTAACAGCTTATTTTTACTCTTTAATAATACTCATATTGGGTTTTAACCCGCTTCATCGTCGATTCCTTTTTCATCCGATTGTTTTTTGCTTTCTTCTAAAAGTAAAAAACAATCGGATGAAAAACTACTACTACTAATTTTCATTTGTTCAAGATTTAGCTGAAATTTGAAACAAACTTCAGAATTGCTGCTTATTTAATAATCATTAATGGAGTCCGGCTGAGTCGGCAAATTTTTATAAGCTTGCAAGATTAGGAACATTTAAATTTTAGGTGTAGAGAGAAACAACTTTGATTACACTTCATCATTACCCGTATTAAGTATTAGTTTGTTTTATCTCAAAATTTCTTAGACATACAAAATTTGTGATTTTTTAAACTCTATCTCCGTTACTGCTGGATATGTCAGTTTTCTTTCGTTGTTCGCTGAAGAATCATGTTGGCCGCGAAAACCCGATTTGTATTTCTCTGTTTAGGAACTTCATTCATCTGATTTTTTCAGAAAGAACCATGTGACGCCTTGGTGCAAGAAGACAGACTCAGTTGGTGTGAACCAGCAACAAATGATGTATATCAGGAAATCAGTGGAGATGCACAAGTGCCAATTCCCGGACGTAAGCTTACAATAGAAATTCATACATTTCTTTTGAAAATTGATACATTTCATTTTTCTTTCTGAAGTATTTTATTAAGTTTAGTTTGTAACTGTTGCAAAGTATATTTACATTTTGATTCTTGCTTTTAGCCAATAACGACAATAATGTCAATATTTTACCCCTTAATGCATTGAGTACTTTCTACGCTCCACCGAACTTACATACCTCTCCTTTAAAAATGGTCGTTGAGGGCCCTTCGCAACAATCAGGTGAGTTGTTTCTATTTTTGCGAGAGCAGTTGTTGCGGTCATGTTTTTAGATGTTTTTTTTGTGTTGACATGCATAGTTTCAGTATTTCACTTCTCCGAGACAGGGGTTAAAAATGTTTCACATCTGTATTGTGTATTTTCACTTTCTGACATTTGTAATAACTTTGCATCAGTTATCTTTTTCAGTAATTTCTTAGTCGGTTATGTCAGTTACATCGAATAATTTTTTGACGTTTTCTTCATTTTTTATTCATTTCCGTTTCATTGCTTAATGCTTCCATTTTTCTCCGAGAGTTGACTTTTTCAACTTTGTGACTTTTTTTTTTTACAAATCCTTTTGCAGCTTCGAGCTCAAATACAGAAGATGCGGCAGCAAATTCATATGGTTTGCTAAGTTTGGATCCAGTAGATGAAAGTGAACCATATATGTATAGCATTGGGGAGCAGGAATCAATTCATAATTTGTACGACTGGCCGTAATTCATGTTTTGTATCGCTTCTTCAAATGTGATCTCTTTACCTTGTACTCTTGTTTATTGTGCGTGCGCAATTTAAAGCTTGATCTTTTTCTAAAGTGATTGAGGCTAATGTTTTGCCTTAAAATGTTCTCCCAACAAGAGAGAGGAGAGATCAGTCAGGAAAACATTTGCAAGTAATTGAAGAAATGTGAATTATAAAACATTGTGTTCATTAGGTGCTTAATGTATGTACAAGCATTTATTATACAGACATTTACTATGCAATTACTGCATTAGTAATAGTATAAACATGAAATTATTGCGCTAAATTCAATATTTTCTATGTACTGATGGTGTTTTTTTTGTCCTTTTTAACGTTATTTGTTTTGCAAAATGATCACGAGAAAAAAATCGATATTTGGTGCAAAGAAAAAATCGATTTTTGAATCCCAAAAAAATCATTCCATATTATACTAAATTATTTTGCCTTTTATACTCATTGTTGTATGAGTGCGTCTCTGTGTTTGTTCTGTTTCGTTCTTGAATTTATTTAAACTCTGTCGAAGAGTACTTAGAAATGCATTTTCTCTCTTTCAATTGCTTGGCTTTTTTGAGTTTTCTTATGGTAGAAATTTTCTTCTGCAATGTCGAATTGTAGAAAAATTGTATAGCAGGGCGGTTGATGTATTGAAATCTTTAAAATATTTCAAATTTTGTTGAACCTTTCATCTCTGCATCTCGTGCTTGTAATTTAGGCTTAGATATGGTTATTTTGTTCACATCATCTGAATTTCGTGAAAGGAGGCTTGGAACTTCTAGGTATAGTGTCCTTCCATGCTTCGCTTTCTTCTCTTAGAACTGCTATTCGCTTTGCGGCTCATTATTCAAATAAAGATGATGAAGGAAAGAAAAGTGTTCGTAATGGAAGGGTGCACTAAAATTTAGAATTTCGATGAAGTGAGAGATGTAGGAAATAGTTTCTTTTATTTATAATTTTAGTAATTAAGGAATTTTGTGACAAATATAATGTTCCTTAGGAAAGCGCATAGGTTAGTTGAACTTGGGAAGCCAACTGTATTTAATCGAGTTGAATTTCTTGGTTTGTTGATAAGTAACAGGAAGAAATTGATCACTATTGTTTGAAAGTTCCATGTCACTGTATATAAAAAGAATTATATATTTTCTTGATGATTTTATTTCATCTGTGGATTATATGCGGAACTTTCATGTCCCATATTTTATTGCTGTTATTGCGATTTTTTTCTTTGCAAATTTTATTTACTTTTAGGAATTTTTCTTTTATTTTTGAATAAACAATTATGAAATTTTACTGTACGATGGATTACTTCCCACTGAAATTTGATGTTTTGTGCAAATGAATTGACCAGTAATTATAGCGATTCATTTCTTTTTTTTTCTTGAAATTATGTTAGTTAAAGAAAAAGGGAAAAAGAATTCGACGAAAAATTGAAGAGAAGAGAAAGCAGGACAAAAAGTTGGTGCAAGTGGCATATGAGGCCATATGTGTGTGTGTGTGTTTCATTGATTGGTCAGCGAACCGCTTCTGGTAGTGCTGGTGATGTTGAAATATTTTATTGAAAAAAAGTAGGTAGTCGTTTCAGTGGTAGGTATCGGATGCTCTGTTATATTTTTTAGTTAAAAATATCAAACGGTTTAACAGAATTGGAGGATCTTTCTGAACTTGTTTTTTTTTTCCTGTAAAAAAGAAATCATTCCTATTTACCTGTGGTGAGTGCAGAAAAAAAAAGTTTAAATTTATTTCCACTTATATATTTCAATAATCGTAGTCATCTAGTGGAAAGAAATTATCATCAGAATCGTAAATTTTGACTTAAAAATAGAGCTTTAATTTCATGACGGAAGGTTCTTTCTTATAAAAATGAAATTTCTCATCATTTTAGGCACTATTAACAACTGTATTAAAATACACTGATAGACAGGGGTGAGAAGTGAAAAATTGGGCTTCATTTCTTTCATCGTTGAGCTCTGATTGATGATAGACGGCTTAGCGAATTCTTTAAATCTTCCTTTAAATGAAATTTTTCCTCACAAATTTGCTTTGTTCTTTCTTTTTCTTCTGTTTCATTATTTTCTCTATTTTTGTGTGGATCGAAGGGATAGTGAGTGTGCTGATATGTAAGTTTAAAACTTAAATTGTAAAAGTCGAAGAGGAAAAAGTTTCGGATAATGTGCTACCGTATTCAGTTTCTTCTCTGCGATCACAACCGAATTTATTTTTCTTGCTTACTGTATAATTACTGTAACTCATAATGCCATATGTTATTTCATGGCTTACAGTATAGCAAATAAATAGGCAAGGAAAAAGGAAAATTTTTGCTTGTACTTTATAAATTTAAGGATGAATGAATCATTTATGGCAACATTTAATATTTCATATAGACATATATTCCGTGTAGAAATGATTCGTCAAGATGGCTTACGTGTACTTCCGTTATCATTCTTATCTTCTTCCAGTTTTTATACGGTAATTTTACTCATTTAAATACTTTTGGAAATAAAACGATTACAGAGTTTTTTAATTTTCAAAAGGAAAACGTGAAACTTCAAGATGCCAAATTATCTAGTCATTTCGTTTCATCTAAGCCGCTGATTAAATATTGGTGGTAATTGGAAGTTTAATTTTCAGCAACCATCAGGTTTTTTTTTTGAAAATTGAACTACGTAATTGTTGCTTAGTGTATTTAGCATTTTAATCATTTTTACACAGTTTTCATACTTTTTTCTTCGACTGAATTAGTAAGAAAAAGTAGGAATGGATTAGCTAAGTTAAGAAATAATAAATAATTATGAATTTCGAAATGAGTAATAAAATGAGAAGTAAGGAAATAATTAATCAATAAATCATTTCATTACCAGTTTTTTTTATTATTAGAAATTTTTTAATTTTTGTCCTTTAAAACTTCCATTACGTAGTATTAATGTTTTTGTTTTCAGGTTGGTAGTGATAAATTTGAAAATATTTGCAATAAAATTTTTCCATGCATCAAACTGTAAAAAGAAAAAAAAAGGATTTTTTTTTTAGTAAAATCCGATAAGCGCATCGATCAACTGCACTATTTACTTCTAACTTTCCAACACAATTCGATTTTGTTGCACATCGCTAACGGACGAAACAAATGAAAAAAGATGTTCTGAGCATTCATTTAGTGAATTCCTTTTATGAGTGCTTGTCATTGAGTTCATCGAATTAGTTTTATTTTTATACTTTCTTACGTCTCGTCAATGTATAATTTTCAAAGAGACCCTTTGGAGGTCATCGTGTCTTTCATTCCTTTCACTTACCCATCTATTAACAGCAAAAGAGTGACACAACTAAGGGTCGATTGTATTGCGAAATTAAATAAATTAATTTCAATTCAGTTAAAAACTAAACTGAGTTGTTTTAAGGGAGCTAAATTAGACTGAATTGAATTCCGTTTGAATGAAGTAAGTCTTAGTTGAACTAAGATGGTTTAATTTTACCTCAAAAGAAGAATTAAAATTACTTTTTAAACAGCTCTGAATTTGTATCACATAGACAAATTGTAATTATTTGTTTTAATTGTTATTTGGCAACAACCTTACGAGGACGTATTCAACAGTGACTTTCAACATATATTAAGATAAGTAACATACAGATATTTCGAATTAAAAATTGAAAAAAAAAATTGATAACAGTCCCTTTATCTAATGGAATTGACAAGTTATATAATGCACTGATGTGGCTATGTTGACCTCTTCTCCTTGTTGACCTCTCCTCCTTTTCCCCTTCCTCTTCTCATTACTTCTTCGTTTCCTCTTCTTATTCCTCGCTGTTACCACTACTATTATTGCTACAACTACTACTACTACTACTGCAACTACTACTACTGCTACTTCTACTACAATCAAATGATCATTACCCAATTTCTGTTCCTTGCTGTTTTTCATGCACAACGCCGAATGCGTACACACACACACGCACACACACACACACACACACACACACACGCACACACACACACACACACACACACACACACACGCCAAGAGCTTTGGGCTATCACATATTGTTGTCATACAGTTCTATCGAATTGACTGCAGCAGTAGACATTAGCGGGAGGGTCAACAACTGTTGCAATTGCAATACTCAAACTTTAATGCTTTGATTGTCATTTACGTTCGATTATGATTAGTGCGTTGTTCGTTATCACTCTGTTAAATTGTTGATAAAGTATGGGATAGGAAAGGACATTGAAATATTCTGCTTCTATTTTTCTTTTTTCATTTCTTGTAGATAATAATAATTCTATATAACAGGTATTACAATAATACCATTCGTACAGGTAATACTGCAAATGAGTTGTAGAAGAAAAGTATAGAATAGGAAATATCACCTCATATATATGTATATATCAGGTATTACAATAAGTTAATTACCCATACGTTTGTATTACAAGTTTTCAGTGACAAAGATTACTTAATGATTTACGTAATATATTACGTCGTATCGATTTTTTTTCTTGCAACAAATACATTATCGTTAAAAAGGCTCTAAAATGTTAGCTACGTAATTTTATTTGTTTCAGGTGAAAGATTTAATTGTAACAACGATATAATATTAACACGAATGATGTATGTGCTTCTAATGACAATTTCGTTATTGTTCATCGAAAGTATTGGTGAGCCAATAGGTTAGCTATTTTGGCAAATTTAAATTTATAATTTCACATGTATTATTATACATATGCATTACATATATATATATATATATATATATATATATATATCGGTAAAAGTTGAGAAAGATATTTCTATTCTCATTTTGATAAAAGGAAGGGATTGAACATTAGGAATTTGAGTGTAACTGAATTGTCCTGTGAAAAAAGAAATGAGAAATTTTAATTATTTGAAAGCTTCCTAATATTGTATAACATTAAGTTTTCAAAATTATGATAGTGATAGTGGTATTGATTATGATAACGATAGTGATCATTGAGTAAATCGTAATTATGTTTATGTAGTTTCAGAAAACTATTGGAAAGTTCTAATATTTAAGATAATTAATTGTTAGTTTTTTTGGTAGATGTGGTTGTTTTTTATAAACTACGTTTTCACTTTCATTTAGAACTTAATTTTTTTTTGTTTAAAGGTAATCGCTTTGTTATTTGTCAAAATTGTCCTGGTAGTAATCCAAATTGTGGAGATATATGCGAAGGTCGATACTGTTACAAAGCAGAATTTATCGCTGATGGTTAATAGTTTGTTCACTGCGTTTAAATTGTAAAAATGAAATGATGAGAATTTTTTTTCCTCTTGAATTTATGAAGTATAGAATATTTGTAGGAGTTTCGCAGATTGAAAAAAAGTTAAAAATTCAAACTAAAACCTAGAATATTTGTAATGTATCTTTGGATTTTAACACGCATATATATTTATTTGTATGTTGACAGATATCATAAATGATGATATGAGAGGATTATATTTGCAGGATATACAACAGTGAAACGTGGTTGTCTGAATGAGACAGATGGTGGTATTAAAGTTGGTTTTTGTGAAGAAATACCCTCAAATTTACCGGGATCAGATCTTTATGCTATCGAAAGGATGTGTGTTTGTACAACCGACAAATGTAACTCAACTTCTACTGATTTTCCTCTCATCATTTTGGTTTTATTTTTAGTATTATTGATATTTCTTTTATAATTATATCAGTTAGATGTTTGTTTCGTGCATTTTAGAACCAATCCGTAAATTATGTTTACGTATAAGTTAACACTTTTTTTCTTATACTGCAACTATTTCTTTTTTTTTGTTTATTTTCCAAAAAGCAGCAGATTTAATTTGGAAATGTTCAAATTAATTTATAATCACTTTTTCTCTACCTGAAATAATATCTTATGCGTACTGTCTTTTTTATTTTGTGCCATAAAATATTCTTTTTTCAATTAGCTTCTATACGTATGGCATCTCCTTCACATTAACATATATTTTGATTGTTATTCCAGGTCTGATCTCCTCTTTCTTTACTTCTTTCATACTTGTCATTGTATCGAATTAGTCAAATTAATGGTTGCTTTCACTTTTCAATATTTTGAAACGAAACTTTTTATTATTTTAAAACAAAAATTACTTTAATAATAGACGAAGACCAAATTATATTTTATTTGTTGATTTATTCTTATCTTTCTATTTTGCAGTTGTTCTACAGCTTGATACTAATGCCAGATAGCCATTTAGCCTTTCATTTTCTCCTGTTGCTTCATCTTAGTGTTTCAGTAAATGGTAAACATTTCGTTTCTCTCTCAGGTTACTTCTTTCCAAGATGATTCATGCTCAAAGACTTGTTCCTCTCTATTATCCCTTCCTGTCTTTTGTGATTTCCAAAAGGAATTCTTCATTTCTTGTACCATAGATATTCATCACTTTTAAATGATTAAATTTATACTATAAATTATCAGTTAGATAGAGCAAAAGAGAAACAGAAAGAGTTAAAAGGTTAAGTTTAGTAATTAGCTAATAATTGACTCCTATTGTTTTAGTTGAAATTCGTTGTTTGCATTGTCTTTTTTTTATTGTATGACTAAAATTCAATTACCGAGCAATGGTAACAGTCATTAACTGTTCTGTTTAAATAGAATTCAAAATAAATTTTTTGACTTATCCTTTTGTTCGCAGCTCTTGTATTGCATAAGTAGAAATTTGAATGAAACGGAAGTGAAATTCGATGATGCAGAAGTTGTTTGCATTGCTTCTTTTTATTGTACTTGTACAACAGTAAAAACAAAGTGGTACAACAACGAATTACAGCAAAGCTTATTGTTTCAGAATTTCCAATTTTTGCAAAAGAATTGAGATTTGGGATAGGAAATTAAAATTGATTATACGCTTACGTGATGTTTGAAATTTGTGACTTTCAGTGAATTTCCCATACAGACTGCAATGGGAAGATTTTATTAGGCCGTAAAATTTAACGAAAATCTGGCGCATCATTTTAACGATAGAGTTATGAATAATTTATCATAAGTGCCCTTTGATCCAGTGAATCGATAGATGGTAAGGGTAACATCATCATCATTATTATTCATTATGCTATCACTTTGAACTTCAACTTAGCTTTTAAGATACCTTCTAATTTTTTCATCAAAGAAATTTGCGCTTTTATATTTTACATTTAATTTTTATCCATTTAGTAGTTAACATGTTTGGAAGTTAAAATTATTTAATTACATCAAAACGGTATTATGATCCTAATCTTTTTGGTTTCTTTTAACTTCGTTGTGATTGTGATCCATTTATGCTGCTAACGCATCCTATAAGATTTAAGTTGAAATTTTATTTGAAATCTTAAATTAAAAATTTTTCTACTTCTATATGAATTTTTTTCGGAGAGCAAGAAAAATAATAAAAGAAGCAGTTTGAAATTTTCAGTTTTGCATCAATTTAAAAGCTATTGTTATAACAGTTAATTTTCATTTTCATTTTCTCCTTCCTCAATTCTTTTCCTTTCCTGCTCATTGCTGTGTGTGTCTGTGAGTGTGTGTGTGTGTGTGTGTGTGTGCACGTGGAATGATCGAAGTATCTCGAAGTAATGTGAAAATTTTAAACTGCTCAAGTTGAAAGGAACAACTGTTATTTAGTCTCTTTTGTTTTCCTTCACAGGCCTCCTCCATTCATCCATCCTTTCACCTTCAGCCATTTGACCATATCCTTCTGCACCTCAAATGAAATTCAATAAATTCATTTATAAACTAATATAATCATTTCGTCGTCCTCTCTCTTTCATCTCTCCGCATTCTCATTTGCATATTTCATTTCAACAACATTAATGTAGTTTTTTCCATTAATTCGATACTGTGAATAAATGAAATAATTAATTAAATTAACAGTTGCTGGACATATTTTTCTATCAATGAAACAGGAAAGCAAACATTTGTTGATAACTTTTCCTGCATTTATCACTAATACTATTATTGCCAGTGCTACCACCTCTACTACTACTACTACTACTACTATCATTACTATTATTATTGTTATTGCTATTGTTATTAGTAAAACTATCATAATAACTGATTATTATCGACGACAATTATCCTATTATTGCTAAATACTTCCATTTATTCTAATCTTTTATTTTTTCCATCAATTTTTCATAAATTATCAAATTGCATTCAGTTCATAGTGGTGAATTTGCGAATTATTTGAAAGAAGGAATGCATTGTTTTTAATTAATTTATTAAATTATTTCCATTTCTGAAATGCTTCGCATGCCATTATTGTATATTCAACATTTATACATTACTGTATATTTGTTATTCCTTACACCTTTACTGTTTATTATGACATTGCCACCTGGAATTAAGGGGCAAAATTTTGAAAAATCAAGATCAGTATGGGTGGAACAAGGCTTATTACTTGGTAAAATTTACAAGTTAGCCGATAATTACGTTCAAATATTTCGTGGTATACCGTATGCTGAAGCACCTATTGGTCCTTTACGATTTAAGGTTATACTTATCTTTTTTTTATATATATAATTAATTATATACGAAAAAGTATTTATTAACTTATGTGATAGTATGTAAAATACGATTAATGTAAATTATCATAATTGTTCCTCTTTTTTTCATTACTTTTCAAGTTTTCTTTTAAAATTATTTTATAGCGCTAATTTGATGGAACTAAATTTAAATCTTAATTTCAATTCAAATATTTAAGTATAATTTTAGATGTAGCAAATTTATTCATTCGAAAATATTTCATTTTTGATACGTTTTATGTTTTCAATAAAATATGGAAATTCGTCCGTAGAAATGCAAGAAAATAATTTTGCTACATTGAATTTAGCAAACGAAATTTATCGATTAGTTTTTTATTGTTTTCCTTTCTAAACAATAAATTATTTTTACAGTGCAAATTTAGACAAACAAAAATATCTAATTTGAATAATTTATTTATTCGTTAAAATTTTCTTTAAAATTGAAAAAAGCAGAGAGAATTTAATGTAATTTTTAGTTGGCAGTGCTGAAAATGATTAAGCATTGCTAATATATCATAAAATATGCGACGATAGATGGATTTCCATACTTAACTACCTGTCGCCGTATAACTATGCTATCACTAATTAGCTAATTGTTGCAATTGGAATATCTAAAATTTGCTATTATACTTAATTGATATGAGAATGAAATTGTTATTTACACATTTGTAAAATCAATTAAAATATTCTTGCTGTTGAAAAGAATAGAGGTGAAATTACATTAATAAAAATTTTAATTTTGATGATAATTTATTTTAATTACAAATTTTTGATTTTTATTCTTTTTCATCAAAAATTAAAATAACCGCTCATTTTTGTAGCGTCCGGTGAAACGAGCACGTTGGCATCAGGAATATGCAGCACTCGATTACGGTGCACCATGTTTGCAATTTATGGAATTTCATAGACAAGACAAATTTGCCAGTTCGAATATGCAAAATGAAAGTGAAGACTGTCTATTTCTGAATGTCTTCGCACCATATGTAAGGCTATCATAGAAGAAATGTAAAATAGAATGCTCCAGAAATTTCCCATTAAAACGATTTTAAATTCTTTGAAAATAGCAATTTTGTAAAATCAGTAAAACATGAAAATTTAACTCTTTCATCTTCTTCATCCTTTCATACTTTATTGTAATTAAATTAATTTATTGTTACTTCATCGGTTTTCTTATTGAAAGCAAACTTTGTCGCAATTTACAGGATCCTGAGGAAGAGTCAAAGTTATATCCAGTCATTGTGTGGATTCACGGTGGATCATTTTTAGCCGGTTCAGGTGATACTGGCATTGACATGGAAGTGATAACTAAACATTTCACATCTAATGGTGTTGTACTGGTAACGCTTAATTATCGCCTTGGACTTCTGGGTACGCTTATTTCCTAAAATTACAGAAAATTTTCATTAATGAATGGTAATATAATTAATAAAAAATGAAGACAATGATTTAATTAGTAAAAAGTATGATGTATTAAGGAAGTAGGTTATTTATACTACAATACTATTTTTTGCTGTAGGATTCATGAATTACAAGGATAACGATCGTATCGAAGGTAATTTCGGTATTTGGGATTTGGTAATGGCACTGGAATGGATTCAAACAAACATGAAACAGTTAAACGGTAATCCATCAAAAGTAACAATTATGGGTGAAAGTGCTGGTGCAGCTGCTGCTTCGGTACTTGCAGTATCACCCAAAACTAAAGGTGAAATAATGCTATTCTCACATCGATAATTATTTTAGGATTTTCTATGCGATGAATAAAATATTGCGAAATTTCGGCATATTCAAAGAATTATTTTACAAAAAAGAAAAATCCAAAAAGACATATAAGTTTCTAATTTAATCAAATTTGCCTAGCCATAACACTAACAGTGTGTAATTGGTAAAAGAGGGATACCTCAAATTTTAATGTTTCTGCAGTTATCATTATACAAATCATTGTACAAAATCATTTTCTCAATTTTTTAATTATTCATTAAAATTAAAAAAAAGTTGTAAATTTTATAGCATTCAATTTTCCGCCTTATAGACAGACAACTAACTTTCTCCATCACAAATTTTCATTCCATTTGCAATATAGTATTATTATATATTACATGAAAAATTAATAAGTTATTTTTTATTATAAAATTTGTGCATCCATTTATTCTCAGTGTGAGGCAACAACTCTTTGGCGATTTTCAGGTTTACTACATCAAGCGATCATGCTATCCGGTTCTTCAACCGCTGGTTGGGCCATTCATCGTTTTGGCCAACCGGCTTGGAGTGTAAACAATGTTGCAGCATATATTGGATGTGAGAAAGAATTTGATAAACAAAATGTGCAATCATTCCTGAAAGCTTCTGGATTGCGAACAACCAGTAAGGAATGTAATATGCAAGAAAAAATACCTGATTGTTTAGCTGTAAGTTAATCAATAATTATATCAGTCGTGTATGTTAAAGTTTTTTGAAGTGTTTGTATAAAGTGAAAAGTACTAACTAATTATTAATAAACTAAAAATTCATTAATTTCTTTCCTTTCATTAACATAACATGCATATGAAATAAAATACATGAAGTTACTTTTTTTTAATTAATAAAATTTAGAACAGCGAAGAAATGAGTAATATGGAATTGGTTGAATGCTTCCGACGAGAGCTTAATCTTTCATCATTTCCATTCCGTTATGCAACTGCTCTTGAGGTATTTTAATTACTTTTATAGAATAGCAAATTATTAATTCCTTTTTAATTAGAAAAAAAATTCATTTCTAAGCTAACAACATCTTATAATATCAAGCTAGGGGTATCGAAGATGGTAATGGATGATGAACTGATACCCCAGTCTGGTACTGAATTAATTAGCATGAATGCACGAGTACCGATCATAATTGGCGTTGCACGTCATGAATGGGCTCATAAGAAAGGTATCATTTTCTTTTAAAAAAAAAATTTTTTTTAATTACAAAGAAAACAAACATTACAAGATAAATTACGAGTTACGTGCACATTGATAGGCACTTAACTAAATTTATAGATGTACGTTGTGGGAGAAGTACGTGTGAAATTCATAAGACATATAAAAGGGAATAATTAAATATGCGGAAGTGAAAGAGAAGAGAACGCGAATAGAACTGCTATAAATCGTTAATCACAAATTTAACAGTTTTTTCTTTTGTTCTCCAGACGATACCTATTTGGATACTGTATTTCATTGATTCAGAAAACTTTAAGAATTTAATTTAACTTCAAAATTAACTCTAAAAAAAATAATCGAACAAAATTAATTTTCAGCACAAGATTACGGTTTAAATGAATTCAAAAATATTTCAATTGAGGATTGTAACAATAACATTCGTAAAATTATTAATGAACACTATCATACTGGTTGCGCAAAAAAACTTCATAATTCAACATTGGAAGTTATTGCAAATACAAGCTTCCTAAGGTATTCGTTCGAAGCTTACCGTATTTAATTAAAAAATTGTCAGTGATCGAAATTAAATACAGTTTACTGTATAAATACAGTCTACTGTATAGTTTACTGTATAATACAGTTTACTGTATTTAATTTCGATCACTGACACTTTTTACTGATTGACTGATATGCCTTACTTATTCCACTCATAGCTATTTATATTCTGACCAGTGACCGCATCTCAAGCAATTGGCCAAGAAAGCCTTATCACTTTAGTTAATCAGTTAAGAGCCATTCATAGACTGAAAACATTTATCCGAGTAGTACGTACGATTCTCTACCTTGGCTTGATTACTGCTTGCATTTGAGGGTTAAATTCTGTCGTGGATAATTGACACAAAAAAACAAAAGAAGTGAAATTTTTAACTCAAACATATGAAAGCTTTGGTTCGTTGTCAACAAATGTGAAATAATTAATTTATTTAGGTATATCGATACGCCGGATAAGAATCGTACTTTGATGCGTGTTGTTTACGGATTGCAAGATGTATAATAACTCTTAAATTTAATAAAATCAAAATTTTGAAAACTTTTTATTTTTTGTATTTATATAAAGTTAATTGCTAACTTTTTTTCATATTTTATATAGAAGTAAATCTTTTTTTTTATAAATGTAAATTGAAAAAATTAACGAAAGGCGTGTACAGTTAGAAGCGGACATTGAATTCGTCGCACCAGCACAACGTGAAATTGATAGTTACGTGGAGAATGGCATACCTGTCTATGCGTATTCATTTAGTTACTTTCCAAAATCGTCAATTTATGAGGAAGAAGAGAAGAAATACACTATTTTTGGTGAAGAAGCAATCAAAGTGACACGAAAAGAACTTCAAATACGACGTATTTTCCTTTTTTGGATTATTTCAATTTACTTCAAAAGAAAAAAAAACGCAATAGAAATATTACTATTAATAAGTTTATTTTGTTCAAAAAAAATAATTATGCAACGTTGCACAAATTGCAACTTCTCATATTGCCCTACGCTGAAGATATCAAACAGTGTTGAATTTCCACTCTTTGTTGTTCAAAAAAACAATTATGCAACGTTGCACAAATTGCAACTTCTCATATATTGCTCTGCGCTGAAGATATCAGAGAGTGTTGAATTTTCACTCTTTGTAGGGAATGGTCGGCCAAGAGCATTTCATGGCCTGGATCACGCGTACATATTCACAAATGGTTACACTAATAATTTATTTATTGAACCGTTCACTAAAAGAGATCAACAAATGGCTAAAATGCTTTCAGCAATGATTACAAATTTTGCCAAATATGGGTTTGTTTGTTTTTATTTTTCTTTTATTTTCTTTTGAGAAACTATTATTAAAATGAAATTAAATCTATCAATATGTTAAGCATATAAAATTGTGAACAATTCAATTAAATTAAAATTTCCAATTCTTTCTATTGAAAAGAATAAAAGTTATTGATTAAAATATAGCTGTAATTTTGTTATAACTATTAAATTCAATTTGCTTCTTCACTTCGTTCTTCCGATTAATCATCTTCGGAAACTATTACAGGAATCCAACACCAACCGACTGGAATGGTTTCAAATGGACACCATTTACCAATGAATCTGCTCAATATGCAATTTTAGATTTACCTCCAAAGTTCATCATTTTACAATTAATTTCTTTTTACATCAATCTTTAAAAAAAAATTATATAATTATTTTAATTTTATGAAAAAATTTCTGCGGTAATTTTTATTGGTATGAAATTATTGACAGAATTTTATTTGTTTTGTTAATTTTTAATTGAAATACAAATATTATCGTTTCAAAAGTATTTTCAAATCCATAAGAACTCAATTTTACTTTTTTTTTTAAAGAAATATAATTTTTCATAGAAAAATATATGTGAAAGTAGTGAGTTTATTAATTTAATAAATTATTTGTAGGAAAGCAATTGGTAGTTTACATTGGCCAGCAACAAATTATTGGAATAAAGAAACGGTACTTCTAGAAAAATTATCGTTACGTGAAAAACCCGTACAAACATTAAGTGAAGAATTAACCGCTGATGAACGGTTACAGGTTTCTTTTTTTTGCTGGTTTAAATTAACTAAATTTTGTAAAAAAGAAAAAAACTTTTGAAATGTTTTAAAAAATATCATTGAAAAAGAAGAGAGAAGCTTTTTTTTTTAAAATATCTTTGGATAAGTCATAGAATATTAAATATATTTAATAATAAATATTTTAAATATTTAATAAAAATAATTACAGTTAGCAGCTTATCGACGTGCGTGGTGGGCATTATGGTTATTGGTCGGTATGATCGCATTGGTTATTTGGATAAGTGTTATTTGTGTGGTTGTAACACGTTGTCATAGTCCACGAGCGAAACCATACAATAATATTATTGTTAATAGGTGACAGCATTTCAGTTCATTTCATTTTAAAATTATGAATTTCTTTCTTTTGTTATTACTAACGTAAGTAAATAATTAATTTAATTATAATATTAATGAAACATTTATGAAATTTGTAAATTTTGCTGATATTTTGAAAAGAAAAATAAAAGAGAATTTTACCATTTAAATGCTTCGTTTGTTCATTTATCGTTATCGTACTGTATTTATTAGATAACATACTGAAATATTTTTTCCTTTTTTTTTTGATTTTATTCGATTTTTTAAGAGTATTTGTTGGAATTGTAAAATGTTGTGCAATTTATGCTTATAATAAAAATATAAATATTTGAATAAATTATAGTTTATGATATGTTTGCAACAACGATGGATAAATAACGATATATTAGTGGTGAAATTTGTAATTAAAATTAGCACTCAAATATTGTAATTTTCTACGTGCGAAATAAAATGATAAAATTAAACGAGAAAAAAGTTTCAATTAACGATGATCTTTACTCTTTTCTTGCGAATTCTTCATCCTCTCATCGCCAGATAGCAATCTACAAAATTTCAAAACTTTGAACAATTTTTTATAGTCAGTTGAAAAAAAATTATAATTTTACGTAGCAAACAAAAATTACAAAATCTAAACGATCAATTTGAAATAAATTTTGGTTTTTTTTGACAAAATTATAACAGAATACTTATAAATGAAAATAATACTGAAATACCGCAAGTGCATGCACAATATGAAATAAAGAAAAGTTAAATAATATCAATTAATTATCAATTAGTTAAATAATATCAATTAAATATCAGTTGCACATATTACCTTTCAATTGTTACCTTAATCGGTAACATTTCAAAAAATCAATTTAGCTTCAAAAATGCTGCTAGTTTATTTTTCCTTTATTAATTAAAAATTTTAATTTTTTTTAAGAAATTTTCTTAACAGAAGAAAAAAAACAGTTCTAAAAATATCATTCGATGCAACATACACTGAAACTTATTCTAATCTATCAAATGTTATCTTTTTTATTCTAATAATAACAATTGTGATGATATTTTATTTTGTTTGATTAAATTTTTTGTCTGATAGGATGATAAAAATAGTGTTGCAAGTTTAGAGAGTTTGAATTTTTTTCTCTCACCCTCTCAGGAAATATCATCAATTTGAGTCGATCATCATCCGGTCGTTTTTCTACACCGCTTGATTGGAGAAGGTAATTTAGAACTGTTCGTTGAAATTGGTTATTCAAAGGAATGCCGATGATAAAGACCGCTTAGTTTTAAAGCAGTAGGCAACCCTATTATATGCTTCCTTACAACTGGGTGGCTTGATGTACAACAACGTTGTACAGAATCGAGTCAACTGGTCATTGATCGTCTGGTATCGTTTACAGCAAATGAACAAAGAAGCCGATGATCTGTTCACGTAGAGATAAAGCTGATTGATCTATTTGATGCTAATCATTTACAGTATTCTTTAAAATACTAAAATGAAATATTAAACAAAAACATATCAAATCATATTTGACTGAAAATATTTAAGACAAAAATATTTTACGACTGAAGAATTTAAGTGTATTAAATAGATTTAGTGTGAAAAATAGAAGTTTAAGAATAGGCCAAGTAAATAGGCTTGAATGATAAATGATAAGAAATAAGTGTGAACTACTGGAAATATCACGTGAAAAGTCTATGAACATAAATGGCGTGTCTCTTTTTTTTTCTTTCTAATAATTTAATAAAACAACACTTCTATCCGTTCAAATAAAAGTTAAAATTTGATTTAAATTAAAAGTAAAATTGTCAACTTCAATGAAGTAATGATAGGTTTGTATTACTTTAAATAATAACAGCCATTTATTCTTCTAAAACTTTATTGGTACTTTTTCATTTGCTAACTTTTACAATTATTCTTTTTTTTTTTAAATTTTACACTCTAAAGAGGAAAAGAAAATGATGAGAAAGAAGTGGACAAAAGTAACAAGACTACAGTACCTGAGAATATTTTTTGCATGAATAGGTATATTCGATTTAAGTAAATTTCTTCTTTCTATCAATTAATATTATCGTTTTTCAAATTTTATTTAATAAACACAAAATAAATTTAAAAACTATTTATTTCATTCTAAAATCATTGATTTCGTTTTTATTTTTCTTCACCTCATTTCCACACATTTTAAATCAATTCAAGTATTGATTTAAGCGTTTTAGAAGTTTAAAATATTTCATACGAAAAACGTAGCTTCATAAAATAGTTTTAATTTACAACAAAACTACAGCATTTGTTTTTTTTTCATTGTCGACATTTTCTTCTCATTTATTTTATCTCAATTTTAATTGTACAGAAGTAGATTGATAAGTAAGTTTAGTTGACGAACAATACAGCAAGCTACTTTAATGCTTATTTTTTCTTTCCTAACTATAAAACTTGGGAATAAAAGATATGAAAATATGAAATAAAAAGTGTTAAATTTGAAAATTACTCGTCTGAATTCAACTTTTTCCCAAAGTTTCAAAGAACAATTAATCTTTGGTTCAAGTTCATAGAATAAAACAAAATTTAAAGTTCAAGCAAAAAAAGAAAGAAAGCTTTCTTCGTTGAATTTAATTAATTAGACAAAATATTGAGAATATGATATCTCCCAGTGATAGCGCAATTGGTAATCATTTTTCTTATATCTATAGATCAAAGAAAGTAATTACATCAATTTTATGCAATAATTCAAAGATTTTACGAAAAAAAACAATCAATCATCGTTTCATCGAAATTTATAGATAAAGAAAAGATTTCATGTCAAAATGAATTTTACATTTTCAGTTTCAATTTTACCTTTCAACTCACAATTTTCTTTCTAACATTAATTTCATAAAAGTGCTATACTATGCACATCTACATGTTAGTTCTATTCATATTGAATTTTAATTAAAATGTGATAGCGTAATTGGTAATCTTTTTTTTTAAATCTTCTAAATTGAGGAATCGTAAAATTGCACTTAAGTTAGCTGTATTTTTTCTTTTAAGAAAATTTATGACGCAATATTGGATAGGATTATGAAGCAGTGCTTGCGGTAATAGCTAACGCTAACAAATATTTCCTGATGGAAAGTTAAGGACGGCTAGATGGTCGATCAGTTTTCATACTTAGTTTTAAACTATTGATTGATACGAGTGATAAGCGCATCAGTGTGTCTAATCTCTCCTCCTATTTCCTCATAATTCTATTAGTTCATTATTTTTAGCTATTTGTTTATTACAATACAAACGCTAATTTATATTTTCAATTTTAATTTTGTTTGAAAATTTTTAAATTGTCCTATCATTTCTTTGTTAGGAATAGTTGCCTTTATCATAGTTATAGTTAGAAATTGAACTAAAATTTTTGCCACTTTTTTTTGCTATTTATTGGATTGTAAATGCAAATATTAGTTCCATTTTCAATTTAAAAATTTAAGTACTATTTTATGCATTGAGCATTGTGCATTGAATTTCTAACTATAACTAATAAATTCCTAACTATAACTATAGCTTTATGCATTGAGCAATTAATATTTTATGCATTATTTATGCATTGAGTTAAAATGCATTGAGCAATGAAAACGGCGGCTTTATGCAAATTTCTTTCGTAAAATTTAATTTAAAATAGTTTATTACTTGTGGGACGAATAATATTAATTTAATTATAAGGTGGTGCATTCTTGAACGATTAATATTTTCGAATGTTTTAATTCTTAGATTTAACTGTTAGATATAATGATTTAAGTTAATTAAATTTTTTTTTCAACTTTTACAGGGTAACATAATTAATCTATAATTGTTAGTAATCAACTTAACTTAGTCATTCATTTCTTTTTAGTAGGATGAAGAGGGATGGAAAAAAGAAAGCAAAACAAATTTTAAAAAGTAATCAAAATAAAACGAAACGCTCTCATCTAAAAATTTTACAACCACATCTTTCTTACTATTCTATTTAGTAAATTAAATTTTTACAAAACTTTCTTAAAGTCTTCAAAATAATAATTTTTATTGACAATAGACATTGCTGAAAATGCTTTACATTCGTTTCAAACAGCTGTTAGTTACAGAGCGTTGAATGAATAAAATTACTGAAAGGATCACTTTGTTATTATCTTTTAACGTTGCGTTGAAATGCAACAAGTAGTTTTAGCAACTTCTAACTTAGTAAATTTCAAATTAAAAATTTTTTTTCAAATTTTTAACAAACTTCACTTTAATGCATTACTTTTTTTTCTTAATTCGGCATAAAAGACAATTGCAATTACGAATTTCATTCATTTATCGTTTACCTTACTTATTAAAGGTGACTTGGAACTAAGTAAAAGTATAGCTCAATCTAAGATAATTACTGCAAAAATGGGTACAGAGAAGAATGTGATGGATGATAAAACGGAATCAGATGATGATGATGATGATTCAGCAACATCGGTTAGCATTGATGCTGTTGAACGTATGCAAACTATCGGTAAGATTTTGAAATTTGTATTCTAAAATTTTATTTTAAAATTTATTTTTAAATTCAGTTTTACTCAATTCAATTTTCAAAGTTAATTATAGAAATTCCTTTTTCAAAATTTATCGGAATAATTTGTTTAATTTTATTTTGTTAAAGTATAGCATAATTAGAAACAAAATAATTAAAATTTAAAATATAACTTTTTTTTCAAGTTAAAAAAGAATAAACAAACTGTTTGAAATAGAAAAACATATAAATAGAACAACTGTTTGAAACAATAACTAATAATAAGCGAACTGTTTGAAACATAAAAAAAAACAAGGAAAAACAACTGTGTGATGAAACTTTATTTATGACCTAAAATGAACAATTATTTGGAATTAAAACAATTTTTAAACTTTAATTTATATCAGAGAGCATTAGAAGTGTGTTGATAAGCTAACAGTATATGGGAGGCATGAAGAAGGAAATCATTAAATTTATAAAAAATTGCTAGCAATTTAACTTGAATAAGTGTTCATAATTTTAAACGAAATTGCTTTAACGTGTGATGAATTTAAATTTGAAAAAAAAAAGATCAAATCCCACCGCTGTTTTTTAATTGATGTTTACTATTTAATTGATTGATCGAAGATAATTCCACTTGTAGAATTAATTAGCAATTAATTTTACACCTCAATACAATTCAATATTTTCAATATGTAACAGTTACTTCAATGTTTTTTGTGTTTTTTTTCTTGCCCTTTTACTGGCTAATAAGACTTTAAACTACTTAAAGCTAACAAAAGTGTGAAATGAAAATCTTTTAAAAAAAAAATTGGCAAATGTGTTCTGACATTTTATTTACGTCACTAACAACCTCCTTTGCCCTGGTATTTTTGAGGAAAATTGAATAAAATATTAAAAATTTTTTCCCTTTGAAACAAACGAAAAAGAAGTAAATTGTGAATTTCGAAAATCTTACAATTAGTAATATTTGAATCAAAATAATTACATTTCTCAGTTGTATGCAAAATTTTTGTAATCAAATTTAACAGCACAATATTTCCATATAAATTCACTTTCTGAAATGGTACGGAAAAAAAAAGTTTAATAAATCTATCATCTCTGAAGGCAAGAATTTCTAATTCAATGTGATCATATCTGATTTATATTTCGTAATGCAATTAAATTTGTTTTAAATTTTATGAAAAAATTTCAATTGAAGGAACTGGATCGTTTGGTCGAGTATATTTGGCACGTGATAGTAACACAAAAAAAAATTATTATGCGCTTAAAAAAATGTCAATCAGCAAAGTAATTGCAACACGTCAAATGAATCACGTTTTTTCTGAGAAAGAAATTTTGGCTTCACTTAGACATCCTTTCATTGTTAAAATGTGCATTTTTTTTTCACTTACAGGTTTTTTTTGTCTTTTACTTTTCAAACTTTTAAAAAAAAAGATGAGAAACATTGATGGGTAAAGTTAGCATAAAAATTATAAAGTATTTTATAAGTAATGACAGATTACTAACATTTCTATTGTTATTGAAAAATATGGAATAATTTCAGAAATTATTTAAATATTCTCTCAAATAATAAGTTATTATAACTAATTGAACAACATTATTTGATATTAATTTTGTTTAAAGGTATAGTTCTATAGGTATAGTTCAAAATCTGATGGGAAGAATTTGTATATATTATTTGAATATATACCTGGTGGTGAGCTATTTTCTTACCTACGAAATGTTCAACAATTTCCTCACACAACTGCCCGATTCTATGCATGCGAAGTGATATTAGCATTGGAATATTTGCATTCGAAAAATATCGTTAGTTCATTTCTTAGTTTACAGATTTCAAATTTAATTATTAATTATTGAAGCAATTAATTGGACATGTTTATTGTGTTAAGCATATGAGTGTTTTTGTTTCAAAGTTCCGTTCAACGATTTCTAATTTCAGGTAAATTAGATGTTGTGAAATAAATTCCAAACAGATTTGAATAAAATCACAAATATTTGCAATAATTATGTAAACTTTTAACAATATGTTGTTTTACTTAATTTATGTTTCAGATTTATCGTGATTTAAAACCTGAAAATTTGATGTTAACAAAAATTGGCCATTTGAAGTTAACCGATTTTGGATTTGCTAAAATTGTCAAGAACAAGTTGATTTTTCGCACTTTTTATATAAATGTTTTAACATTTAAATAGGAATTTTGATATTACTAGTTGTTGTTAGAAAATAGAAAAATTAAAATCAAAATTGTGCATATCAAAAAAGATTAGCAAAGCAAATATGAGAGAGAATAAAGCTAAATTTCAGCTTATTTCATTCAATTTCAAAATTTAAAAAGTAAGATTTCAAAAATTTTCATTCATTAAATGGTTTGAAACTCTTTGAAGTATAAAAAAATTTAATTAGGAATACCGTATAGGACTAATACATTGTGCGGAACGCCGGAATATTTGGCACCAGAAGTGACCGATGGTAAAGGTTACAATAAAGCGGTCGATTGGTGGTCGTTGGGTATCCTTATCTATGAGATGCTCACTGGACAGCCGCCATTTCAGGGCGATACGCTTACAAATATTTATGAGGAAATTATGACCGGTCGGGTAGATTTCCCAAAAAGTATGAATTTCCTCACTAAGTAAGTACTTTGCTATTTACTGTTCTCAGTTCAATTAATTCATTTCAAAGCGTAAGCTGTGAAATTTCTAAACAAATTATACTACCAAAAATATTGCTTGCAATAATTATATTTCACGTCCGTCACAATATAACAAGTCTTATTAGCTAAGTCTTATTTACCTACCATAGTGAATAAAATTGTTTAAAAATTTACTGTAAATAACTCCTTTAAATATAGAATTTATCGATAACCTTAGATGATTTTTGCATAGTTTATTTGAATTTTTCTAGAATATAATTTCATTTTATCGTGTACGTGTTTTCAGAGATCTGATAAGGAAATTACTTTCGTTAGATCCCGCTAAACGGTTAGGTAATTTGGAAGGTGGTGCTGAGGATATCAAAATTCATAAATGGTTTAGTGACGTAAGATGGGATGGTGTCATCAACATGGAAATAACGGTAATGCAATTTGCTACTGCAAAAAATAATTTATATAAAATTTTTGTAAATTTATCGCCTGGTAATTTAACTGATTAGAACGTTGAGAAATTATTGATGGTAAATAAAGCAGTAATTAATTATCATTTAATGATAGGTACATTTGAAAATATTACCTGAATATTATCGACATGGAAATTTTCATAACCGATTTTTTACGTAATAATTTCTCAAGAAGAAATGTTAAACTCTAATCTAATATACTGTGACAATGAGAAGTGATGTGAAATTTGCTTGAAACTTAAATTTTGAATGAGAATTAACTTCAGCCGCCAATCATCCCAAAATTACAATTCACCGGTGATACCAGCAATTTCGATGATTATGATGAAGAGAGTGATGGCGAACAATTGGTAGAAATTTTTGAAGTATCGTAAATTCCAACCAATTTAAGCAATATATTTGTAACGTTAATTTTGAAATTGAAATGTAAAATATTTCAATTATTTTTTGATTTGAAATTAATATATGAAACTAATTAATTTGATCCATTTTCGATCATTTCCTTTTTGACATTCTTCAAACATTGTAATGTACTGAAAATTTTGTCCTCTAAATCGAAAATTCTTTTAGCGCAAGAAATTGAAAATTTACCTTTTAACACCTGAAGTCTCATCATTCCTAATTATAATATTTCCAAGAAAATAACACTTAAGCGTAACGTAATCTTCAACGTGATCGTCTTAAGTAGTATGGGCACTGTCAACAAAAGTTATGATTGTCAGCCAAAAATAAACGATTAATATAAAATAAAGACTGTAGAAAAATGTTTCTTCAACTATAAAAAAAATCATTGAAAAAAATAAACATATTAATGTATAATTAAATTCGTTTAAATAATATTAAATTTTCATACATAATAAGGTATCTTTTTTAAAAAAAAAAGAACACAGAATTTCATTGTTAGATAAATGTGAGTGTAAAATGAAAGAGTTCATATTCTCTCTCAAAATATTACTTTTCAGATACCAACTCAAGAAGAGATTGATCTATTCCATGATTGGTGATTGGTTGAAAAAAAAAAAGAGAAAAAGCAAACTTGAAAATCTCAAATTGACATAGCGTGTAATTTATGTTAAAGTGCGTATTAATAAAAAATCGTTTTAAATCCTAATATCTAATAAAGGATGGTGCTTTTTTTGCAAAATTTTGTACAAAAAAATTTTTTGTTTAAATTTTAAAATTTCATTTAAAACATTTCTCTATTCATTTGATAGGCAATGAAGAAAAAGAAAGTCGGCAAGTCAAAGAGCTCTGAAATACTGCTTTTTTAATTATTTGTCCTAATTGCTTTTAATTTAACTAACTTAAACTGACAAAATAAATCTAAAGCAAAATTTAGCGATGCAATTTTAACAGCAACGCTTTCGCTCAATTTGCCACTCATTGACAAATGTGAAAAAAGCTGATATTTTAATTGCTTAGTAATTTCAAATAATAAAGTGTTATAATTATGCATTTAAAGAATTTTTTTTTGAGAGATTTTTGTGAAAATAAGGTTCACGAAAATTTTCTGTAAAATTTATTTTTTTAGAAAACAAAAAGAATTGTCCACTATAGCATGCTGTATTTGAAGCCAATAAAAATATTTTAAGGAATTACAATTTAAGTTTTTTGTTTCTATTTTGCATAAAATATTGATAAATTTTAATTATATTTAAATACAATAATTGATTAGTATACGTTCATAATTATTTTATTACTGTATAATTGACGGTGTGTGGTTTATTAGTGATAAGTGCGCAGTAGAAGGTCACTGGAGTGTTACTCTGATTAATCCAACTGAACTGAAAGCAATGGAGTCAAACTGCACTGTATGCTTGGATCGGCTAAAATATCCGCTTGGAAAACCTGATAACTGTGAGCATAAATTTTGCTTTAAATGTATTAGCAATTGGTTGAAGAAACGATCACAATGTCCACTTTGTGGTGGTGCACCGAAACATCTGATCAAAATTGAGGAAAATATGAAGGAAACAAAAGTGCCCGTAAAGAAACGAACAGCAACGCAATTTGAAAACGAGGTTGTCACGCTGATATCAATGATATCATAATCATTATCATTGCAAAATAATTCGTTGCATCGTTCTTCGTCCCATTATTACTGGTTCCTTTTCAATGTAGAGAGAGAGAAATATGTTGTTGCTTGATTTAGTAAATATTTTAGGTGATGTTTTTTAAAATATTCATGACAAACTTCTGACCTAGAATTGGTTGAATGAAGCAAAATTTAGCTAAATAGAGAAAAAGTAAAATTTGTGTGATCTAAAGTTATTAATAAGAAACCTTTTAAATTGAATTTTTCGAATTTGAAAATTTCAGCTCAAACAATTCAACTGTATCATCTTAAATTATTGGAATAATTTTTTATATCAAAATTCCAAAGCATGAAGTCATTTGCTTAAATGTATTTTTATTATTAAGAGTGAAACGATGGGGATTGAACTGTACAACAATACCTTTATTAATTATTTTGGAATTCTTTTTGCAAATTTTTTAAGCTTCTTGTCCGAGACCAACTGGAAGAAGGTTACAGCGGATCTTTAAATGAAGACATAACTGTTCAGTATGCAAGTTGTCGTTCATGCAGACGTTCAGATAACGAACATTTGCTGCTACTTTGCGATGGAAACGTCGGTCAGAACGCTGATGGTTCCATGATTCGCTGTAATGTCGCCTATCATAGTTATTGTTTACCGCAAAAACTGAAAGAAATTCCGAAAGATGACTGGTTTTGTCCATTCTGTGCAGACAAACCTGAAAATGCACGGCACTCCTCAAAACAAGAAGATTTAAATGCAGAAGCTGACACCAGCAATTCGTCACTGCTAAAACATGCAACAGATGCTCGTCAGGATTCGACGTACAATCCAAATGAAAGTTCGAAGCAGGATGAAGTGAAAATGAAAACTACTGAATGTAGTAGTAGTATTACAGATTCTGAATCATTGATTGTTCACAGTGGTACAGAGAGTGAATATGTTGAAAGTAACTACAATGATGAAAATAGTGAATATTCAGGAAGTGATCTAGGTGTTAATTATGATAATAGTGATTATGAAAAGATAGATCATAATAGGATGACAGAATCAAGCAGTGAAAAAACTGTCGACGATACGGACGCAGAAGCTACAAATGGTGAGTGAATTTTGTTAATGAATTAACAAATCCCTTACTAAGTTTCCTTGGAGATTATCCATTAAGATATCAGGAAAAGTTACGTAATTATTCAACATTACTACATTTGTGATATGAAAACACGTAGCACGTAGTATGTGGCGTAAAAATCGGTAGAAGATCAACAGCTATAGAATAGAGTTGTTACACAAGAAAGAGAATATTGGTTATCGCTTACACAAACTAATGTGCAGGATCAAGCTCTGATGATAAATTGGAACGTGAAGAAACGGATGAGAGTAATTCTGAGTTCGATCAATCGATACCTCGCGGTAATTATAGACAAAGAAGGATAAAGTGCAGTCGGAGGAGGAAAGCAGCAAATACCGAGGACAAAGTTACAGGATTTATAACAAAGATGAAATCAAAACGTGGAAAAATTGTAACAAAATATCAAGGATTCACTCTGACACGTCGTCATTCAACTTAACAGATTATTTCTATTTGATGTAAAATAATGATTTTAGTAAATTAAACCAACTTCTACTATGAACATTCATATAATTCTAGGACATTCTCGTAACATTTACTTACGTAATGTAACTAATAACTAATGCATGGATGGATTGAAGAAATAAACAGAAGATAAATCTAAAGTTTTCACAGACTAAAATCACAACATTAGCAATGGTGATTTATTCTAGAAAGTTTAAATATAGACTTTGCGAAACTTCCATGTGTGTTCATTATGTCGTTAGAAACTCTGTTTTTGGAATTTTAACAGACAGGATTAACAAATAAGAACGTTTTGCACAGATGTACGTTAGAGCATTTGCATAAGCTTCTAACCACGTGACGTATCCGTAATATGTCCTCCGAATTTTGGCGATGTAGCACTTACCCCCGCCTCTTCAGGTTACTTCTCGCAATGCACTCGTTGAGGCACAACGGACCGCATTAAGTCTGTTTTCCATTGAGGTGTAAAACTGGATAGGTGTTGAGGTCGTGAATTTGGTGTGGTGCAGTTCCGCCGATGCAGCGTTACGTTAACTTAGTGCCGTTGACCTTTTATTGTCTAGCCTGGTTTTTTTAGTAGTATGTAAAGCCGTCTAAGGTATTAATGCTGAGATGGAATAAGCTTGAATATTTAATGAGCAATGGTTAAGTTTACCCTGAAAATTGCTTGCACCTGGAAATAATAAACAAATTCTAGAGGGCAAATGTTATTAAAATGCCCTGTGTACTTTAGTTGGCAATCTGGAATTGCGTAAATAGTGATTAATATTGGTTTTAGCCAGAAATTATTCAGATAGGGTTGCAAGTTGTTTCATGTACAACTGATTTACTAATACTTTTTCTGCTACTCTCTTTTATTAGGTGATTTTAACGAAAAATCGTTTCAGAATAGTTCGATATTACTCATACAAGCCAGTGGTTGAGGTATGAGTGAATTTGTAGAAGAAGATATCGAAGGTTTGCTGCCTGTTTTCGAGGTCTTAAAAGGTATTCAGTTGTTATCACCCACTGAAATTGATGCATTCGTCAAACGCTGTCAATTTTTTGAGTATCGCCTTCACAAGCCTGTAAGTACTTTTCTTCAGCTAATGCTATTTGATCAAGCATAACAACTTCCTTACTAAGTTGATAAAATAGTGAAAAATCCCTGGAATATTGCTGAACATACATTATCATCTAAAGTTGCTTTATGTCCATTAAGTATCCAATGAAGAGTTAATTTCTGAATGCGCGCTGGTATTTCCTTATGACATTAAAATATATTTAGTGTTTAGTACTAAAAAAATCAGTACGCATGTGTTTTGCAGGGAAAAGATTCATTATCTTTTAAAGGATACACCGATTATTTGCAATCACTTTTGAAGCTTATCCGAATGCGACGGAAACGAATCAAGTACCGATTGAGAGAGGATGAAATTGAAGGCAAACTTAAAGTTAAAGTTGCCAACTTGCTTAGACAATATTGCGAACGGTTTCAGGTATTTGACTTAGTTTTTTTTCTTCATCCGCACACATTCTTATATTCAGTAAATAATGTTCACATCTTATACTCACGTGATCTTATATTCACTGTTTACATCAAAATTCACACACATATTACGGGTTTTTTATGGAAAATATTTTACATTATAGATGTTACAGTATCCAATTATTTTTTTCGATACTAGATTCCTGTCATCATTGCAGGGGCGATTAGAGGCTTGGTTTGATTTGATCGAATTTCTGAAGAGTGAAAAAATGTACATGCGGTGCAGTAAAGCGTATTTCCGCGCATTACAGGTAATGATACCCCCGTTCATTATTGCAAGATCTTTGAGAAGAAACAGTTAAAGATTTTCAATCCATTAATGCTGTTAAAATGAGATGTTGAGCCAACAAATTACTTGCATGAAGCGTGAATTAAAATCATATTTTGATTGCTTATATCCTTTATTTTTCTGAAACTCAATTAAATAGTTGAGTTTCAAAAAATTACATCTTGAAATAAATGTTTGGTTCGTGCAATCTTAACTAGATTCAATTCCGAAATATAATGTCTGACTAGTTGATCAACGCTTCATTATATTTCATAGAAGGTTATGTTTCAGATCTTTCCGAGGGATTGTTCTTTACGAATTCAGGCGGCTCGATATGAATATTCAGTCGAACATAGGATAGAGTGTGCACGTTGTATAATGCAAGAGGGGATACGTTTGGACCCTAAGGAAATTAGTTTGTGGACTAATTTTGTAAATTTGGAATTAGATTATGTCAAATGGTTAGTATAACAGTTTTTCGAAAATTTAACTATGTTATTTATATGAATTGATTGGCAAATCAATCATGTAACAAAGAAATAGGAAAACTGGATAAAATATTTTAATAATTCATATAATTTTTTCTGATACCTTATTATTATCTTCTCACGTTATTTACCTTTTTGATTTGGTTCCTAAAAATTTATCTTGAGTGTTCATTCAACAGTATGATGTTTACAGGTTGATTACTCGAAAAAGTATATTGACCGGGAAAGGATGTCATATACCATGCACTGAGGAACAAGAGTTAGAAATTGCAAAGGAAGCGCAAAAAAGCTCGGAAATGAAGGCGGGGGTACAAGAAAAAAGTAAACAGGACGCTATATTAGGTCTTCGAGTTGTTGAAGTAATCATTAATCAAGCCTTGCAGTCTTGCACTTCAGAAAAAAGTGGTTAGTCTTTTCGCCATACATTTTAATTACAGGAGTTGGATTTGTCTGAAAAGTATGTCATTTTTTTAGTTTTAACTAATTTCAGTAATTACCGATGCTAGATTCATAAATGACCCAGTCACTGGATAAGTTTTTCATATTCATGCTACGAGATTCATGAAAATTTTTACTGATAGCCATAGCTATATGTGTAGCTTAGATGAACAAAGTCCTATGGACATTTATTTGTCATTTAGTGAGGTAACCATTATGTTTTGTTTATTTCAATTTATGATCGAATTGTTAACCAGAACTAACTGTTAGCCTAATTAATTTTAGCATTACTGCTAAATTTTTGGAGAACTACAAGAGGATACGGTTTGGTGGCCAATCATCTGGCGGAAAAATTGTATGACATGTTATGGTCTCAGAAGTATAAAAGTGAAGAAAGTTGGATTGCGAAATCAGAGACAATGGATTACGTAAGTTATATGAAGAGTTCCAACATCGTTGTTTTCGTATGGTGAAAATGATGAAGTTTGAGGTACTGGGCTGCAGTTTTTTCTTTTTTTTAAGCTTTATGCAGGTCTAAATTTTGCTTAACATAGTAGTTTGTATAAAAATAAGTGAAGCTTAGATGTTAGTTTTGTATTTGCAACTTGTGTGTTTAATATTCAAGATAAATCCCAGTTATGTGATAGTATTATCTTATTCTGCATATAACGCTGTTATGACAAAATAGTAATATCAATTTTATGTTATATATATATATATATATAAGGTTGAGTGGGCAAAGCTCCTTTTTCAGGATCAGTCCTCTCTTTACAACTTGCTTGATAAAGCCTGTGAGGACATGCCAACTGAAAAGATGCATCGACATTATTTGACTGTTTGTCAAGGACACTTTTTAAACTCTCGTTAGTTAGCTTTGATCTGAATTTGGTTTTAGTAATTCATTTTCTCTAGATATTAACGGTATTGCATATTTCCTAAAATACATGGTCTAAGAATATTCGCTTCTGTCCAAACTGTTGGAATGGGGGTTTAAAATATAACCACATCATCTATTCATTTGGTCTAATTTTGTTCGTGCCGTTACGACTAGGCGTGATTTACGTTTCAAATCTAATGAATGGTTACCAAGTTCTATTTTTCTTCGTATGTGTTCTAATACACACTAAAAATTTTTTCGATACTGAAGTCGTGCTTTAAGGCGATCCAGATGCAAAAGAGAAGTCCCGTGAACAGCTTTTCTGGTTGATTAGTAGAGGATATGGAACAAATATGGATATTAAAAAATTCGATAGATTAGAAGAAAATTTCGAAAAAAAAGAGAAGGTTTTGAATGAAGCAGTGGAAAAAAATCCGGAAAATGCATTTTTATGGATGACGTTACTGAAATGCAAAATAAAGTCCAACCCGACAGATGTTGAAACGATACGTGAATTGTTCAATAAAGCAACACGAGAAGTATGTTTTTTCTAAATTACTGGACTTTTCTCTTTTTTTAGAAAGGCAAAGCTAGAACTAATTTTTGAAAAAAAATATTTTTCGGTAGGTAACGCTAGGAATTTTTGAAAAAGCACTGCCAATGTTGATTAGAAGACGACGTCAGCCTAGTTGGTTGGTCAAATTCGATAAGTGAAACTGCAAGAGGCTTTTGTATTAGTTAAATATATAAAAGTCTAAGAGTACATTGCCTCGAATTACTAAACAGTTTTAAGGTGCATGAGGACAGTCATGGTCTTGCCGACATTTATAAAGTGGCAGTTGATTGGGCGCATCAGTACTCAGAAGATGATGTGGATGATTTTTTTAGACGAGCTGCTTTTCGTACACCACCGAAAGTTGCATGTGAAATGCGGTGTATTCGTTTAGAGTACGGAATTTTTGTCTTGCATTTCAGTTTCTTGATAGTCCAAAGCATTGCTGTTCTCCACAAACTGATAACGTGGGGGGATATTTAACGATTTTTCATCCTTTGTCCTTTCAGTTAATAAAATTTAGCAAGAGTCGATAATCTGAGTGACGGATGGAATAAAATAAATAATTACAATTTTAAAGAAGTGATTACGTTTTGATGATTGAGGTGTTTGTCCATGTGGTTAATAGAAATTATTTTTAGTTACCTAGCTTCTGTTTACCATGGCATACGTGATAAACTCCAGAAAGAATATTTCTTATTTACGAAATGTCCGCCGAACAGGTAACGTAGTTTCTATATTCTGGTAATTGTCTCTGCAGTTTATCTTTGTTTGTAACCTACGTAACTGTTAACCTATGGCGAGTTTTTCAATTTAACAAGTGGAACCAATAGTTTGCAAGCCTTCCTTAAAACTTTTCCCTTCAAAAACTTGACAACCAATATGGCTTAGTGTTTTCTTCGAGTCTTATCGGTCATCGAATTTGTGAAAAAGGGAAAAAATGGGGTTTTGATCCAGTTTATTTTACCATGCAAAGTGGAACTGAGCAATATGTATATCCATATTCCTTAGCTAGGAAAGTAAAATTTCTTTTTACTGTTTTCATTAACTCCAACAAAGTTTCAGCTAATTTATTTCAGCATTGAAGTCCACCGAACATTCATCAGGCATGAATTGGAATTAGATCAAATGTCACCTTTTGCCGCACAGGCTTTTGAGTTAATGGTTGTGGAATTTGGAAATAAAACACACGAATGTTGGATTGACTACGCGAATTTTATGCTGAAATATGATCCGCTGGCTTTGCAAACAATTCATAGGGTAAGCTAAGCCTCAAACGGGGTTGAAATCATAGAAATGTGGATAGGTGTCCTGTTGAGCAGATTCAGTGTTGCACAGTTGCAGCTTCAAGTGCCGTTGTTTACGTTAACCACATTACATCTATGAACATTTTTTGCTAACCGCATGTTAGCCATGTGAATGTTAGTCATTAATGTCATAATTTATAGTTAAGCATAACTTATGAAGATGTGTCATGGTGTCCTTATTGTGCTGAAATAGAAATTTATGTGACTGGTTCAGGTCTTAATTGCAAATTTTCGAAGACAAGATTTGTAAATACTTGAAATCACTGTGAAGTTTTAAAATGTAGGAGGTGTAGAAATATAGCAAAAGGACTTGATACATTTTCAGACTGACTGATCTTTTTTCAGCGCGCAATGTCCTCACTGGTACCAGATCAAATCGAACCATTTCTGGTAGCTTATAGTAATTTATTGCAAAATGCTGCCAGTAACTATACTGAATCCGATCCTGACACGGGAAAGGATGATCAAGGTGTTAATCTTATTAAGGATAACGACGATGTCAGATCTGAGATTACAAGGAAAGCTGTTGAGAATTTCCAACAAGAAAGTTCCGACTGAGGAATTTTAGTTGAAAAATCTTAGAATGTATGATTATTTGAGCTTTTATTATTGCTGCATTCAACTTTTAGTACCTATTAAGAGACTGCAGAATATTTGGGGTAGGTCTTATCAGTTCTTTAGCTTTATCGTGAAATATTTTACACTTTTGAAATTATACTAAGAGATTCTAATTAGATGACTCGTAGGTCCTGAAGGTCTCATAGAGTTGGTAAAAAAAAATTCAACGCAGATTCGATACATATTTGCACCAATAGTAGAAAAATGAATGTGATAAAATTTTTCAATATTCCGTAATTCCAAAGATCGCAGCTGAAAAATTGCTATTCTGCTATAAAACTGATAAATATTAGTGCCTTTTTTTCTAAATTTTCGATTTTTTAGTCAACTTCATAATTTCTTGTCTAAAATTATTAAAAATGAGATTGATGGTTTCAAAGTGTTGGCTTGAAAAATACCATTCTCACGATAGTATGATATTAGTAACACGCGGCCTATGTGAGTTGTATTTGCTCAGTTTTTTAATCCTAATGATTATTGTAGTTTTTTATATTAAAATATATAAGTGTTATATATTTTAGGCTGATCTTGTTTGACTTGTTAATTGCTACAAATATTTTTGCGGTGTTCCTCTGTTGAGCTGTTAAGTTTGCTGGCTACTTTGATTCATTTTAGCTATGTTTGTTTTACTTGTCTGTTTCCCGATTTGTTTTTCGATTTCATTTTTGACTATAACGGTTTCAAACTGATCTTCAAATATTTGTCCCTTATTAATGCAATTTTGGCTTTAGATTTTGGTTGTGTTATTAGTTGGGTTGAAATTGTACGAGAATATATGAAATTTCAAATTTTTCTTGTTAATGACAAAGATTAATTTTTTCATGAATTCTTTATAACACGGTGAATGCTAATTACCGCTAGTCGTGTGCAGGAAACACAAAAATGTTGTACTTTATATAGGTCAATAAGTCATAAGTCATCGTAACTTTGTTGGGACAAATTAGAAAAATGAAATTTGATAATTAAAAGTTGTAAATTGTTGTAAAAGTTGTAAAAGCATAAAATATATACAATTATCAATTGTGTATATCTAATTACACATCATCAACCGTGCAGTTCAAACTGTTTGCTGATGGAAGGCTAATCTTGTTGGCAGATCTAAGAAATTATTTGTGCATGAAACGCTTTTCTTGACCGTTTTTTAGATATCATTTAGGAGTCTGATATCATCATTTGAAATTATAAAAAAGAGAACTAATCGAATTGGCATGTATGAAAGAAATCAAACATCACTCTTTCAATTAAACGTTTATGTATTGAAAGGAGAGATTGGAGAGCGGTGATTAATTGTAATGACCAAATGCACTTTATTAGATTGAAGGACTGTAGACGAAACTGGAAAGAAAGGAATCAGTGTGTTAAGCATTGCCAACAATGCTTACATTCTGGAATTAAATGGATGAGTATCACAACCCGTCTTACCGATATGATTTCAACAGTCGTCGGTCGCCCTATGCCCATGTACGGTAATACAAAACGATGATCGGTGTGCCATAATTGGTAAAACCTATATTTGTTTTGTTTATTAATGTAGTGAGATAATTTTGTGTAAATTCCTTTTATATTTTTGTTTCTTTTGAAAAAAAAACATCTAATGTAGATGGTGTGTCTGCTTCTTACGCACACGTAATTTCATTCGTATAAATGAAGTATAAAACATCTGTAACGTTTCACTAATTTTTTGCTGTATTTATAAAATATTTTTTTCTTCCATTTTACAATACATATATATA
>JABVXW010000287.1:0-68783 GCA_013365375.1 Litomosoides brasiliensis | reverse complement strand
ATATATATATATATTTGGTTTTAAATAATCAAAAACTCTTACGACATGTATATCTCCATCCAGATAAAGGATGGAGATGTTAGTTTCATAGTGATAACAAAAGCGATTCATTTCTAATAGTATTATTCTCGACACCTGGATAATGTAAAAAATCAAATGAGCAAAATCCTCACGTGGATATTTAGCATCTCAAATAGGTTTTCAATTTTGTATCCAATGATTGTCATTTTTTCTTGAATCAAGTATAGAAGTTTCAGTGACACTCTTTTCGGCGTCTGTGAATTTTCCATATCACTCTTCATTTCTGGTTCTTTTATAACACTGTTCATGAAACAACTGCCATCTTCGTCGACTGCAGAAACTTCAGATACTAATTTTTCGCCACTCTACAATTAGACATTACGATGTATTTTATATTCATTTTTTCATCAATAGTTTCTTAGAATTATTAAGCATACGGCTAGTTCCTTCCTTAACAATGATATGATCTCATTCAAAACAGTGAAATTCATAGTGCTAGGTGACCAATACACCGTAAACTTATTGCAACTAAACTGTAACTACTGTTCGCTGTATTGCAAGGTTAAAGTTAATATAAAAACTTTAAGGTTGTACTAAAAATAAAAATTACTGGTGCACAGTACCTCGCTGATTGTATATTTCGCATAGATTGCAACTTTACTTCCTCGTTCCGGTATCTTCATTTTGTTGGAATCCAGGTCGTTCCAGAATACAGATCGTGGAATTATAGCTCGGTTTTCATCTTTGGCAACTAGAACTCATATATATCTGATATACATTTGTATATGAGAAATCGTTTGTTTCGTTTTAGACAGTTCAAATAAGACCTCGATAAAACCAGTTACCTTCTTTACCACCATTTGTTTTACTCTGCACATAATACAAGACAGCTGGTAATTTCCAGAAAGCATGTAGATGTAATACTTCATTTTCTGATATTCGCGTTACAGACAAATCGTTGAACAGTATCCAGCAAGAATCCTTAAAAGCACAAATATTTAACCAGCACAAAGGACACATAAAAAGAGCTAAAATCGAAACAATTACTTACCTCCATTGATTTGATCGCAGTAACTAAATGCTCTTCAGTTTCATTTTCTTCATTTTGGTTGATGATAAATACGGCTGCTGCTAGATGGAACGATGTACTATTTTCCACTTTATTCTAAATTTGAAAGATTGCAAGCTTAAAATTACTCAGATTGCTAGTAAGACACAACCAAAATTAAAGGAATTCAGATTTTTAAATGATTTGAAAATCTCGTTACTTCCGAAACCGTGCAAATACCATCTGCTATTTTGATATGTACTGAGTTCGGTATATAGTGAGAACATTCAGGATGTGAGGTAGTGCCTTCGGTCGTTGGTGATATCGTTTCAGATTTACTAGAATGAATGTGGGATTAGCTGTGAGCTTTAAAACAAATAAAGTGAACTGATCATACAGACTGTCCAATCCTAATGCAGTACTTTTGCGATACAAATGCAAAAAAATTCTTTCGTTCAGACTGTCGTTTCCACCACGCCGTCCAGGATCACCTGGTTACTATTAAAAATTGTGAAATATGCGAGTACCTTACAACTACCACTTCAAAACTGCGTGGTCCGCGAATGAAAAACAACACACATATAGCTTTCCTCCTGACAAAAAAAAAGGTCATATATTGAAATAAACCTGTCATCGTTATGAAGATACCGACAATTCGGATTTTTGCATTCAGCGCCATACCTACAAGGTTTTAGTTTCTGCTCTGTTACTGAACTTGACGTCATCGCCGTTCGACTTTCAAATACCTCAAACAATGAAAATAAAAGAAAAGCACTCCAAAATTAGACCTTTACATATCCAATTTAAATTTTCCTAAATGTTGCTCACAAATTATTTTCCTCACTTTGCATTACATTAGTATGAAATGAACAAAAACTACTTCAATACTTGTATATAAGACAATATTCGACAAACAACTATAGTAACTAAAAGTACTGGCTCAATGAAAATGAAATTACATCCAATAAAATTGTAGTATACAATCAACAGCTAAAATTCAAAACACGAAACCTGAATATGAGAAATCCAAAATGCCTGTCCCGCTTCTGTACTGGCTGTCATATCCAGAGTGAGAATATTTGGCAGTAAACGAACACGACGTGTTGAAGCGAACCGCGCTAACTTTCCACACTTTTGGCAAATGGCTTCATTTTGTTCGGGACAGTTTAAAGTTTTTTCGAGTAATGTGCAAAATCCAATTTTTTCATTGTCTGAAGTTATTTCCAATGAAATCAAATCATCGTTTTGGATCCCAAGCATGAAGAAGATAAGGAAAAAAAAGAGAAATCCAGCAAAAGAAATTGCAATAAAATCTTTCATCCTTACTTGCTGGATATGCTAAAGATATATAAAGCTGAGATAGGGCTGACTGATAATACTCGGAACACCGGATACAGTGATTATTCAAAGTAAATGAAATTTCTAATTCCTTCCGAAGCGCCACTCCAGCAGTAGTTTCAGAAAGTTCCTGTTAATAAATATAGCTCTTAACACTATAATTAAAAACGAAATGTACAACAGGAAATAGAACCTATCTTATTAATTCTTACTATCTCATAAAAACATAAAAACATACTACGTTTACGTAAGCCAATTTCTCTCTATAAATTGCCTAATAACACGCACCTTATCTAGTACTTTGCTGAATGCTTGCATAAATAAATGAACTGCTTCCGCCAAACTTGCATTAGCAACTGCATTCGCCCATTTTTTACCATCATCAATGGATCGAAAAGTTTTCATAAAATTCTTTGCCTAGAAGTATAACAAATAAAACACCACTGCAACGCCTGCACATGTCCAGCAATCGACTAATTATAACGAATCTATTTGCTTTGGTCGGACCAGTTTATATGCAACTGATGCATATATAATTTCTTTTTAAAGATCCTCTCATGTTTTGTGCTTTAAATATTCCTGACCAACTTTTGAAAGCTGATTTAGATCATTGAAAAAAGCTCATACCGACACCACACTCGATACCGGTCGATCTGTAAGTAACCGAAACAGAAGATTCATTTCACACGAAATGCAGCCTTCCAGGTAGCAGAAATGTGAAAGGAAGACAGTTCTTACGTTCATAAGATGATACATTGCCTGGAAGAAAAACAAAAGTATTTATAGTAAGCTTTCTATTATAAATTTTCTATACTTGCATCTCTCTTTCAAGCGATAAGTCCAGAAACTTGTCAAAAGATTGGACAGATGAACATCTTCAATTGTGTTAAGCAGTACAACTACAGTGCATGCTTCGATGTGCCGAAGGTTTTTCAGTACATCCATAACAGTAAGAAAAGTACTCTCTCTTCATAGATGAGTTTAGGTAAACTGGGATGTATAAAAACAAAGTATAAATATATAAAGAATTGTAAATTACAAGAATTACAAGCAAATATGAATTACAAGCAGAAGCATGCATGCGGGACTTGTTTCGACAGTATTTTCTAATGTGTTGAATTCAGTGCGATTATATCGCTTAAAATCAATTTCTTCGTCCTTAAAGGTTAGCTTTCCTTTGGTACGCAAATAAAACTTTGGTATGTGAAATACTTCATTCTTCATTGCTGAAAAAAATATTATTAAATGTTTCAAACAATTCAGAAAAATAATATAAGAAAAAAACCTGACTAAACTGACTAAGTTAACCCTTACCATCAAACGTATTAATTGCACTAATCGTTAGAAGCTGAGAGATAGAGTACTGGCACCGTGCGCTACAGGGATTTCAAAACAAAAACAATAGTTTATGCCACTGTCAAGAGCTTTGAATGTATCTGTAGTATTATAATATTGTGAAATTGAAACTACCAGTTGAAAAGCATTTATCATGAGTAGAATTTGTATACGGGCAAACGTTGTAGCCGCGTAATGGTGTATCAGCACGAGGGTTATGAGCATACCCAACAAACTGCACCATGCGCATTGAATCAATCACCTTTTCTGATATAGGGTCCGGCTGTCTGAAATAAAGATGATAATTGACCCTTTTAAATATTTGGAAATTTTCGCTTCCTTAGTTATTCGTAAATTCAAGTCAGAATGTTTGAAAATGTTATGGAACACTGTAAAGAAAATATACCTAAACCGTCTAATACACAACTGTTCAGGCCAATCTGAAGCATAATGATCATCCATTGGAAATGGAAGAGGAAATACTCCATATGACGGCTCGGGATCGTCGATATTTACGGGTGGATGAAAAGCAATCTGAAAACAAATTCAACAGGAACTGTACACGCCAAACTGCAGGATAGGATCGAATTCAAATAAGACAAATATTATCAAGGTTTTAAGGCAAACGAGTCATCAACCTAAAGAATATCGATGGTTACTAGGAAAACAGCTAGAAAGGAATGTACCATTTATAGAGAATATACTTACTGGATCTGGAAAATCCGTGCCCCAAGAATTTTCATTAAAAATTGGTTCCATTCGATCCGAAAAAAGATGTATCAAACCTGAAAGTCTTCATGTAGCATCAAATTATAGAGAAAAAAACATAACTGTTGTTGTCCTGCAGAATTATTATTCAGTAGGAAGTCCCAAAAGTCCCATCTTGACAAACTCGTCCACAAATTAACTCTATTTAGCTTGTTCAGTGTTGCTGTTAAAATTGTCAAACCAAATTTTGCATTCATTTATGAATTATTTTTAGCTTTTTTGCAAAAACTGTTAAAAATCTGATATACCTGTTTGATCACCAAAAGAAATGCATTGCTTCGAAGTGGACACATCAAGAGAAGTAATGGCAAAACCATTTGTATCCAACTGAATGGGAATCTGACTGGATTGCTCATTCAAGTCCATTACGATCAATTCACCACTCTATGAAAAAAAAAGATGTATCCGTCCCAATGTTAATCAGTACGCAATAATTTTGTTGTACTATATGCGTTATTTTGAAAAAAGTAGCCGCAAAAAGTACTGTCTCAATAATATTCACTGCTATCGAAATTTCAAATTTAAAAAATTATACATAAACATACTTGAGAGCAAATCATAATACGACTATCGGAATAAGATGGTAGAAATCTGCAATACGATGGTGCCATTGGTAAAGGTACTGGGGGCAAACTTCGCAGTGTTCTTAAATCATAAATCATTATGAATCGATCACCCGTGATTTTACCCAATCTGCAAGAAAAACTGTGCATCAAGGTGTTTATTTCATGACTATTTAATTATTAGTAACATCAAGCACAGAAAAACAGCGTACTTGACTATTCTCGCATAATAATGCAAATAAGTCGGGGAGTTTAAAATAGCTATGAAATCGTCATATGATTCATAATTCTGTACCGATGGGCGAACCTCGAAGAGTTAGACTGAAAGTGTCGTTATAATTTAACAGCACGGAAATTGCTAAGGTGCCAATGTCATTCTAATTCGATTAGTTTGAATGAATAGAAACCTTGGAGAGTAACCGCATGTGATAAGTTTATTGCCGCAAACATCAAAATCAGCTATTGATCCCTGATGAGCTTGCAAGGCATGGATTGCATCCACTGTTGTAAGATGTCGAAGTGTTATCTGAAAAAGATTCTGCGGAAAATATTCAATAACGCTCTTTCATTGCAAGAAATGAGAAAATCCAGAAAAAAAAACTGAAGAATTGTTAACCGAAACTCACGTTTCCCTCTGAATCAGAACTGAACAAAAATTTCTGATTTGATCGCAAAGCCAAGCAATTCTTCTGTTTAACAGAAACCTGAAGGCAATATTTTCATATATATAGTTCTCTTCATATAGTTCTCTAAGAAATATTTAATCTATAGACCACTGACTAGGCTTCTAGCGATTAGATTATCTAAGTAAATTGAATTTCTGTAATAAAATTTTATATCAAGATTTCGAAAAAAAATCAAACAATTCGTATTTCTTTTTGTGTTTCCACATCAAATTGTATGATTTGTTGCTGATTTCCACCTAACAGTAATTTATGCGGTACATCCGAAAGTCGATGCATGCATGTAAGGTCAGTCATGTGATCGGACCTAGAATAATAATCATAAATAATATTTTTTGCGTTCAATATCTACATGTCACATTTAATTTAAATCTTTTTCCTGTTTTATTTCTACTAATGTGAAATTATTAACTGAAGACGACAAATTACAGCACTAATCAGCTACACATACAGTTGCCTTTCAAATAATGTTAATAAATTTCTGAAGCTAAGAAATTTTTTTAATCAATAATTTGAGTTAGACTTACGTATGTGTAAATAACGAAATGCCTTGTCGACGATTTGCTTTTAAACGTTTGGACGTTAGTGAGAAAATAACAGTTTCTGATGCAAGCAACGCACGAATGCTTGAATTAGCTTCTGATAAAAATGCCGTGTACTTGTCAAGCTGTGCGCCATAAAACGATACCACACGTCCCTAGAAGTTATGGAACCACATAAAATTAAATTTGAAAACTTCGCCCACAATCATTTTTTGAATTGGAAATAGTTGTTCCGCGAATAAATTTCATCATATAAGCAAATTACCATATTATTTCCAGTCCAAAGAAGTTCCTGATATGGATCGAATGAAAGTGCAGAAATGAAATGTGCAAGAGTTTCATTTTGTGGTGTTGTTGATAGCAATGCGAATCCACCTTCCGGTATACGAGCTTCGTTATTCTAAAAGAGCGATCGTGGATGACATTTAAATCCTTTCCTTTTAATTAATCCTGGGTCCAACTAATTTAAAATATTAAGTTCTTGTGAAGTACTCAAATTTTGTGAACTTTCAGAAATTCTTTAATGAAGTTTCAAATGGATTCAAAATTCAAACCATTGGAGCAAGATCATCAGCAGATATCAAGACATCTTCGCTATGTCCTGGTGATGAACCGTACATCCGCGTCTATATCCTATTCCAATAGATTGATTAATCTATAAGGAGCATTGTTTCGCTTTAAATATTAACAATTTGTATGGATAATTTATCTGATCGGTTGAATGCTACAATATATCAATGAGATCGATGAGTGAATTGTAAGAGACTTACCACTTCATCATTCCTCAATAACTCTTCAACTAGCAATCTACATTGTACAACACACAAAGTAAGAGTGTTATGGTCATCTCTCACTGTCACAACATTAAGTACTGTTAACTTGTTACTTTCTTTTGCTCTTTATCCCACCACAATTCTACTCTCTAGTCATCCCAAATACCTGCCCTCATCCCTAGACTGCATTCCCAATCTCCGATTGTTTCAAAATATTCGAGGATGAGATCTAATCTACCAGGTTTAGTGACAAATAGCCAGAGTAATTCGATGACCATGTGATTGTATCCGTTGATTTCCTGTTTTCCGGGCTTCCTCTGTTTTCCCGGCACTTATCAACTTGGAATTATCACATTGATGCAGATGTACTGATAGTCTGATCGGAGTTTATTTTCATTCTCACTTTTGCATTTGTTGCTTTTCTTTCGTCTAGTTAATCTGTGCAGGAGCATTTTGTGATTCTGATCCAGAAATTTTTGGTTTTATGTTTGCATTTAATTTTAATATTTCATTTTGATGTAATTTATCCATTAAATGGGCCGACAAAACATCTCTTCATTGCACTTTATTCAATAAATTGTTAAGGTAAAAAAGGATAAAGTTTTCAGTGCTAAAAGTAAAGCTATTGAGAATTATTATTTAGTAAAGCACCGATCCATCTTGGTATGCTTTTTTAATATTAAGTTAGTAAGATAAATGTTGGAAAACATTGATTATTTAGTGGAATGTCCGTTCTATTTAGATTGTCATTTCGGGTTTCTGGATTCCTATTTCAGCGGACGTCCCTCGCAGTTTCTGAAAACACTATGATGTTGTATTTCAGTTGTTTTCTAATAATTTGAAAATCATGTATAATTTATCCGATTATGTGATGGTATAATGTAATTAAAGTGAAATAAATTTAAAATTTTATGCAAATTTGTTGTTGCAAGACGTTGACAAATGATTTTCAATGTTAGTATCAGCCATTGTACTGTATGAATGGACGATCTCTGAGTTTAAGCTTAATGCATTAAGTTATTGCTTTCCGTCAACCAATTCCTTTTCCTTCTTTTGAAGAGACTTATCTGAGAATTTGTTGAGTAATAGTAATATAGTTTGTCATTGGTACACTGCTACATGCTATAATTCATGTCCTCACATTCTTTGATTTATCCATTCGAATCTGATTACCCCCTTCCCCTCATTAGAGATGGAGATGGATGTTTTTCTTCTCAAGCGATGTTATAACTACAGAATGATAATCCTTACTACTATTACCTATCGAATTCCAAAAATGAAGAGTGAAAAGGATATCAGAAATGATTCAAAAAGAAGGAATCAGAAGGCAGAAAATTGCAGCTGCAACCATTCGGAGTTTCTCTTCAATCTGATGAATAATTCATGTAGTTTTTCCACCCATCTATACGGTAAGCTGCACAGCATAGAAGGAATTAGTGAAAACAATTGAGATAGAAAAAGTTTCAGATACTAAAATATTGTGTTAATTTAATAAGACTTCTAAAATTTTTGGAGAATAGAGATGTGATTGGCAAATCATTAAAACAAAAGTGTAATTGCGGAAGAGGACGGAGAAATTTCCGCTTTGCAGAGGAACTGTATGATTGAAAGATGAAATGGCATATATGGTATGCAAGAATTTCATGAAATAGTACATCAGTGTTCTAACTTTTCATTCTAATGTCTATTGATCGGTTAATTGCTTTGACTCTAGATGGATCGGTCTGTCCTTGACGCTTATCTCTCTCCAATCTGCGACACATTACTTACCGAAATTACTGATCAATTCAACAACATTCCCATTTACAACTTGTTTGCATGAAGATGATTTATTGTTAAACGTTGACCATTTCTCATTCCTTTCTCTCTCTCTCTCTCTCTCTCTCATCTGTCGGAGTTTATGCGTGTGCGTGTGCATATGAATAAAGCGGTGTAATAGTATACTTCCCTTTCTTATCTGGAGTTTAGTAAATAAAATTTCAGGTTGACCGATAGAAATGGAATGCAATGCATTAGTTAGTGTATCCACTGGGAGAGAGAGTGTGTGTGTGTGTGTGGGTGTGTGTTAAAAGTTTTTGTGGCAGAAGAGCGTGGATGATCTTTCAGACCCTTCTTCTTCCGCCTCGATACGTTTATCCAATTTATTTAACCCTTCCATTTCCCAGCTACCGAAACAGACGGGACCCTTTTCACTCTTCCATTATCTCTCTCTACCCGATGTGTAACATCAGCAGCGGTCGCAACAGCAAGGGGAGCATCCTGACAGAATATGACTTGACGACGATTGTGTAGCAATTGGCATCATCCATCCATCCAAATGATCAACATCTGGCGCTCTCGTCTTCCTCAATGAAACCTTCCAAGCAGCAAGGAAAAGCATATAAAAAGGTATGTATGTATATGTATGTGTATTTCTATCTATTCCACTTACAATTACTATCACACTGTACAAAGTTATTTCAGTCTTTTACATGAAACTTTACAGCATCTCCTACTATCACTCGTTATTTTCCTTCTCTTTTTACCCTCTCTATTTCCGTCTCTCTACTCTCTTTCCCTTTTAATTCTTCAATCTCATTCATATCTTTGTTTTAAGCGAAATGTACTAAAATATTTTTAGCAGTGGTTTACGAATTTCTACATGTATTGTACTTTTGAACTTTTCTTCTCACTTGCTATTTCATTATTAAATGGCTGCTTTCCCTATTTAACAATCTCTCTCTCTCTTTCTTTTTACTTTCAAAATTTCACTTTTCTATTGTCGAATATCCAGAAATCTATCTGACATCAAAACAACCGAAAGGTTTGTGAGATTTGAGCTGGTTTTCCATTGTCTATAAGTTGATAGAATTTGCAGAAAATTATGGTTGTGGGTACCTTAATAAATCATTTTATCGTTGTTTAAATTTAATGAGTTTTCAGTTAAAGTTTTCAGGTTTTGGCTGTACGAAAGAGTTTGCCGTGCTTTCCGCGCGGCTCATAGTGCTTTACGTCATATCCATTGCGTGCATATGTGAGTGAAGAATCACTGTTGCGGACATTTATTGACTTCATTGGATTATTTGGCATTGAAATAAGCGTATTACTTTGGTTAACATGTCTCTTGCAAGTAATTGCCATTCACATAAACCAAACGTGCCCATTATAATGGAAGATGTATTTGGTTGGGTACGTGAGGGTAACACATTTCAAGTACGCGTATGGCTCGATGATACCGAACACGATCTCAATATTGGGTAAGTCTATAATCTAGACGTGTTATGGTAAGTGCCATGTATTTTTGGTACGAATCTGTAGAAGCCGTTTCTGCAATTGTCGAGAAGGTAGAGGGCATCAAACTCAAACATCATGTGGTCATTTAAGTTCTATCCAATTTCCAGCTTCGATTTTTAGTGCTTTATCAATTTTTTCTTTTTAGCGACGATCACGCGTTTTCGTTGCTTCACTGGGCATCCAAAGAAGGACACGTCGCAATTGCTGAGTTACTACTTTCACGAGGGGCACGTGTAAATGCGACAAATATGGGTGATGATACAAGCTTGCACCTAGCTGCGGCTCATGGGAATCGTGAAATTGTTGTGGTACGTTCATGTTACTTTAAAAATTATGGTTCTGGATCTCTTTAATGTCATTAACATAGTTTAAGGATTTGAACAGTTTGCCTTATTTGTTTCGTTAAATGAGCTTTATATTCTTTAGACTTAGTTTATATTTTTTTCATATTCACCTTCCTTTTTTTGATGTTTTGAAACTTTTATTTCTAGAAATTACTTAATCGGAGAGCAGACGTCAATGTGGCAAATGAACACGGAATGACACCTCTTCACTACGCATGTTATTGGGGTTATGTGCAAATCTGTGAGGTAAAATAACAAACTTTGTAAAATTTTTACAATTTTTCATTGATTTTATTGAGGGGTCATTTCGTTAAAATCATTATGATAAAATTATTTCGTTTGCTTATTTTTCAGGACCTTATACGAAGCGGTGCTGTAATGGGGACTTGCAATAAGAAAGGGCAAACACCACTTGATGTCTGCCAGCCTCAAGCTCGTAATGCAATTGCAGGTTCGTTGGCTGTAAATTCCATTGCTATTTTTTTGGGTGGCTAATCTTTAAATTTGAACAATTCCATTTTAATTCTGAAAGTCATAAATATTTTACCGTAACATTTGGCTGTCTTATTTAGAAATCGCGCGAGAACATGGACAAAATATCAATGAAAGAATACCATTTAAAGATCAGACCTGGAAAGGCACAAAAACTCGCACTAGAGATGCCACACTTTCAAGGTTTACTTAAGTTCCACTTTCTACTTTTAGTCAGTCGTGCTAATGTCAGGATTTAATAGGTTGGATGAAGTTTACCGTATGTATTTTGCTAATGTTCATAATGGGTTGTTTACAGGTACACAGGTGTTGATATGGCATCTTTAAGTTTGTCAGTGAAAATAGCAGAATCTCATAGTGGGGAATTATGGCGTGGCAAATGGCAAGGGAATGATATCGTGGCTCGAATTTTAGCAGTTCCTGAAGTAACTCCACGTATAAGTCGGGACTTTCAAGCTGAATTCCCTTCTTTAAGGTAAGATTTTTCTCAGTTGATGAATTCATTTCTACGTGCGCATTCCTATTTTCTAGTTACAAATTCAAAGGGGAGTGTTCTGAAATCTGAACGAAATCAGTGCTTTAAGTTTTACTGTACTTGTTGCCACAGTATGTCCACATTAATTTCCAGATTCTTTTTTCAGAATATTTGCGCATTCGAATATATGTCCTGTGCTGGCCTGCTGTAATCAACCACCAAATCTTATCGTTATCAGTCAGCTGATGCCGTTTGGTTCACTTTATAATGTGTTGCATGAACAGACAAGTATAATGCAATTTTTTTTGCTATAGAGTGAAAAAAGTTTAATAATATCACGATTTTTCTATATTATTAAATATTTCAACTAATATTTTGTACTTAGTTTGCTAAGTACATGAAATCATAACTTTTTGTTCAAATATCTAATCTTTTTTGGGTTGGTTTTTGCTCATCGTACATAGTAGTTTGAAGTGCTTGTTGCTAAGTAAGCGCGTTTTAAAAAAGTTGAATTTTACATGTTTTTTAATGTTTAGCAGTTGTAATCGATCAAGCACAAGCGATAAAATTTGCTCTGGATATAGCACGTGGCATGTCATTTCTTCATTCGTTGGATCCACTGATTTTGCGATATTATCTGAGTTCAAAACATGTTGTGGTTGACGATGATCTTGCGGCAAAAATTTCAATGGCCGATACAAAATTTAGCTTTCAGGAAGTAGGCAGGTTATATTCTCCGGCATGGATGTCACCGGAAGGTGAGGATTTCGTTTTTCATTCTTACGTTTGGTTACTATTTGACGGCGTTCCTTTATTTCTTTAGTGTTTATTTGACCCTTCAATGATAACTGTGATTTCCTCATAACCATTATAATGGTTAAATTCATGTAAAAGAAGAATCATGGAAAGTTAATGTAGATTTTGATCCAAACTTTCATATTTTATAATTTGTTGACAATTTGTTGTGTTTTATTTACAGCGCTGAAGTATTCACCATCAGAATTAAATATTAGAGCAGCTGATATGTGGAGTTTTGGTGTTCTATTATGGGAATTGAATACCCGAGAAGTACCATTCTCAGATCTTTCTCCAATGGAAATTGGAATAAAGGTTGGTTATCGGTATGAAAATGCTATAAATGGGTGTTGGATAAGGTCGTCTTGATGCGCATTGAAAAGAAGAAAGTTCAGAAGGGGTGAGGGGAGAAAGATTTGTTGATTTTTAAGATCAAAATCAAACTTGGAACTTAGCTTAAAGTCGAATTTGAGAGTTTGAAATGGAAGTGTGATGAATTAATGTGTTAAAGCATAATTCATTGGTTGTGAATTGCGAATGCGGTAAAAGATTTAAAAAATTGGTCTTACGACTGTATCTTAAAAAGTATATTTTAGTAAGTCATTCTCTAAAAAAAAGTAAACCCATAATAAGTGATAGCTTAGAAGGAGGATTTATTGTCTTTCTAACACTTTAATCATTGTTCTGTTATTGCGATTTTGTTTTACCTGCTAACAACTTTTTTATTCTTTTAAGAGTGGTTGCAGGATCGAGTTGCTAAATTTTAAACTTTATGAATTGAAAATTTATTTCCAGGTTGCGTTAGAAGGGCTGCGTGTCCCATTTCCCCCGGGAATATCACGAAATATGGGACGTTTGATGAACATTTGTTTAAATGAAGATCCTGGTCGCCGACCGAATTTCGATCAAATAATACCAATATTAGAAAAAATGGCTCAATCATAATTTAGATTCCGATATAATTCTAGTCAGAATTGATCTTGAAAAGATTTTACTTAGTACATAGTGTGATGTTGATTTTGCTTGAAAAGGATTATCACTCAATGTCATTCTTGTTACAATTAACGAGGTCATTACTAGTACCAGAAACGTTTGCCACAGATGATATCTTCTCCTTTTCTGCGCGAGGTATGGTTTATTGTTAGGGCTGGATTTGTTTCTTCTGTGTATCCATTCGTTCCAGAAATGAAATTCATTTGTTAATCTTGTCTTGAAAATCTGCATATTTTATTTTTTGTCTTATTTATCCGCTGCCATAATTTCTAAGCATTAGTATACTTTACGTACTGGAATTTTTTAGTATTACTGTACACTACTGCTTTTTGTTTTCCCTAATTTTTTGCATAGTTGCAAGTAAAATGATGATCTGGTTGATGTCCTTAGAAACGGCGAACGATCTACGATCTGCAATAGGTGTAGAGTCAGAAAACCGGTAAGGCAGAGGAATTAATAAAATTTTGTGATGCTGCTTTTTTATCTAATTTTAGTGAGCGATGCATTTACATAATATATTTTGTTTTATTGTGAATTATATGTTGCTTCGTTTGTAAAATTTTTGTAAATTTTAATAGATTTTTTTACAGAATCGTTACTAGTCAAAGCTGATTTCAGCATTTTTTCAATAGATTCAAGAATATAAGAAAGGAAATAATGGGAAAAATAGAATTCTGAATTGGTTTTTTGGTTGAAAATTCATTTTGGAGTTTTCCAAGTTATTTGTCCGTTCTCTTTTTCTTCTCATCCTCAGTTGTATCCTGTGCTGACTTTTAATTACCCAAATTTCTCTATTGAGAAAGTGTGATTATGTATTATTTTGCTTTTTTGAAAGCTTTGTTTATTCAATAAATTTCTACGGTACTAAGAGAAATTTCATATTACAGAAGGTATAACAATACATGACAGAAAAAAGATTGGAGGAACGAGTTTTGAATCAAAATTTGAATTTGAAAGTAAAGAACAGAAATGCAACAAACGAAAGCCATTCTTATAATTCCGTTTTTTTTTCAACGGAAGCGCAGTACAGTGTTTGCCCAGAAAGCTTATGTGTAGGTTGGAATATATATTGTGCTTTTCATCTTTCATTAGATTGAAACAAATCATTTGAAATTAGCTCTTTCTTTCGCAGTTAGGCCTAATTTTTTTTTTGTTCCAATACTGCTATGTAGCATATATTGTCAGTTTAGATGAGCTAGCAAAATGAATTTTAATTTCAAGAAGTTCATTCATGCATACTATCTATCAATCTCGGTGCTAGTAGGCCTAGGGGGATGTTGTTTTATGGTAGAAAGGCCGAAAGATTAGTGGACGCGGACGACCAGAAAAATAAACGACAATTGACTGAATTGATCTGTCTGCTTTTCAAAGCTTTTTTTACGACATCACTTTTTCCCTTTCTTTCCTTTCATATGAATTTAATATTGTCTAAAAGTATGCTAAAAATTTAACTGTTCATTTGAATGTATCACACTGTTATTTCAGTTTTACGTTTGTTATTGCGGAACAGTTGTTTGATCGGAATGAGAATAATCTCTTACGGAATAATTATTTTAATTGGAAAGAAATGGTCAGACAACAAAAAAAATGAATATCACTCGAAAATCTCTTTGCTACTTTTTGAACTATTATTTTTTATGAATAGTTCTTCAGAAGTCTGTTTAACTCCATCCATTTTAAATTTATCTTTTCAGCAAAATATCCTTACAAGACTTGATTAAACACGTTTTAACGCTTAGAATATGAGTTTGAGTGGGTAGATGTTTGGATGTACGTAAAATGCCATTTTTGAAGATTGATTTCTCCACGTATGACTCAAGTAATCACATTCAAAAACATTTACGTATACAGGTATGGCTTTCGATCTAATTTTTTTTTCCTCTTTCAATACTCATTTAGATGTGTATTATTGAAAACATTTTGAATTTGGAAGAAATAGCCTCAGAAAAGCGATAAATTGATGGAAAATATTACTTTAATAGAAAAAATAATAATAAACGTATAAATTATAACTGTGATTAAATTATATTTAAAATTTAAGTTTGCGCGTTATTTCTGGCCAGTACAATTAGTCCTCGCTTTGCTTTGTTGTCGGATTGCTTGCCTCAAGCAAAAAGGTCAACGTCATCGTTGGATAGCTGAATGTCACACAGTTTTTATCATTTTATTCTTAATCATTGTTTTATTGATTACAACTACACAATTTTGGTGTGGCATACGTACGTAAGTTTTCTTTTTCATCTTATCACCTATTGTTATTGTTTTATCATTTCTTATCACTGTAACTGGAATCCATTTTAAATTCTTATTTTATGCAGAATAATATGATATAAGAAATTTGCGTCAGGAAGTTTCAGAAATTCACCAGAAGTTGCCGTATCAATTTTACAGCTGCAAGGAGTCTTGAACTTATGCTTTTTAATTTATTGGGATCGATATTCAATTAGTGACAAGTTGCGTCAACGTCTTCAAGCCACATCGACTGGTATTGGTGTCCTAAGACGGAAAACATTGCTTGATAATATTCATGTAAACCTAAAACTCCTACTAATATAATTCAATTATTTTAATTATCAGATTAATGTATACAATAGAATTTTTCCTCGTAAGATTAAATTTCGAAATTTAGTAACTGCCAGATTCATTTAAGAAATATAACCGAATCGATAAGATTTCGATTCGAAAACTAACTACAACTCATCATGAATTTATTTATTCATAAAGTAATACAGTGGAAAAAAGAACTATAAGCAAATTATGTAAACAAAATAAAGTGAACAAAAAAAAAGGTAAGCGCAAATGAATGAAAGTAAGCAACAAAAAAGGTCAAAGTTGAACAAAGTAAAGTAAAACAACCATCAATAAGTCATAATACAAACAAACATTTTAATAAATTTTCTCTTCTTTCCAGCGTGGTGCGATCATATTTGGAACTATCACTACCATATGTATGATAACTTATAAAATCCTACAAATAATTGCTAATAATTATTCACCTGTTGTAAAAATTTCATTAAACTTTCATCTTCCATATTATCTTCATTGGTTTTTTGTTGGTATTTTTGTTTACGTTACCATTTCCTATCCTGCCATTTACGTGGAAGTGTACGGTTTAATTAGTATTATTTGTGCGGAATATCGAGCGCTAAGTGATGATTTTGCAAATGATTGCAATACTTATCAATTACCTGTAATTAAGCATTACGTTACCGCTCATTGGACAGTGTCACAATCACATGCGCTGTTTGATCGATCACTTAGGTATGAAAGAATAAATCGTTAAAACTTTGCAACTGGTTTTTTTCATTTATTAGCAGGAAATGATATATATTTTTAAAAATAAAAAAAGTAAGTTTTCATTGTTTGCAAAAAATTAGTTATAAATAAATTTTCAAAAATGCTTTTTATCATCGGAAAGATTACTTGTAATACTTTAGGTGTTATTTTGCAGCTTATGGATGAGTATTCATTTGTCTACTTCGGTGATCTCTTGCATATATCTTCTGCGATCGGTGCCCGATCTCATCGATCAATTATTAACATTGGAATCAATTATTGTCGCAGTATTAGCGTGTACGATAGTACTTGTTGTAATTGCTATATCACAAATTATCTCTTCACTAGTGACATGCTTATTACTTTGCCATGATATGACACATTTTCGTTATCTGCTCATCGTTCTCATTGCTGGTACAAGTGCTCTTCAGGAACAGGTAATTATTACCACTTCTAAAATCATCACATTTAAATTTCATTTTCTCTTAAAATCGAAGCTTGTCTGTTTTCTTTTCACCTGTTAGCTTACTCGTATTTTTGAATTAATCTATTGTATTTAACTTCTATATAGTGAAATTTGTGCTTTTATAATTAGAATGGATAATAAAGAATTTGTGTTCAACTTTCAGGCATATTCGATAGCAATAGCATACATAAATCATTTGTATCGAAGTAGTGTAGGCATATCATTCTTTGAAATTACAATCATTGATAGGAGATTTATCGAGAAGGTTTCGATTGAATTTTTTAATTTCAGTTTTTGCATTGTCAAAAGATAAGGCGGTTTTTTTTTCTTCAAGAAAGATACATAAGAGAATACTGTTTTCTAGTTTTCGTTGTATTTAGTAAAATATTTACTAAATAATGTGAAATTTCTGTTTCAGATTGTGACTGTTGTTCTTCTCATCACTGCTATGTATCACTTCAATTCTCATAAATACTTAACTGACAGTTGATGATATCAGGATTACAAGATGCAAATTGAATTGAAAATTGTACACTTGATGATATCAAGCTTAACAGGCTTAGCAGAAGGAGGCTAGTTGTTGCGTGGAAATAACCAAACTTGCAGAAAATTTCCTTATTTTGTTGTCGTAGAAACTTTTGGTGCTCTGTTCATTATTTGGTAGGATAATAAATGAAAAATATTGATTGTGTAAGAAAATTTTAATGATAATTATTGATCAAATTGGAGGTATGAATTTAGTGCCGAATAACACTCATAAAAATGGAAGAATTATCAAGTACTAATTAATTGAGCAATCGTTTAATTGTATTTATACCTGAATTTAACACCTGTAACATCGTGCTACTCCGTTTGTGTTCATTTCTCTGCCTAATTGTACGATACTTTGTATTAAAGATAAGAGTGACGAAATGACTTAAATTATTTACTTTGTTTTAAACAATTGCTTCCAGATTGGCACCTCCCAAGAATGTCTTCTTATGTGCTGCAGTAATGGCCTTAGATAATCGTCCTGCATCTAAACACCATAGAGCAACGACCAGTGAAATTCTTCTGATGATTATTTCTGTATATTTCGGATAGTCTTTTTTTATATTTAAATTTAATTTGATTAAAATTTTGCTTTATTCAAATGATAGAAAACAAAATCAAATTGCAACCATTAGAAAGAGGAAACAGCGCTAGAGGTCAACGTATCGATATAATGTCCAATAAGGGACTTGCTAGGGAAAACAGACCCGTTTGTCAGATAAGCATCTATTTGATCATTTACTGTTTTAACTTGAAAAGGGCACGTATGTGTGTGTGCGTGCGTGTGTGTAAGTAAGTGTGTGTGTACGGCAATACGTAAGAAATCTGCAATCTAGGTAGGTTCCAGAGCTAAAGTGAACGGTAAATTTGATCGTGTCCGATACAATGGCGACTCTTATTTAACTTGATCTTTAATACTACTACTTCACAAGTCCTACAAGTTTCATCTTTACTATAATTTGTACACCTCCGAGGAAATCCTTAACAATAGTCATAAGCGGTCATCGTCGAAAACCAATGCAAACGCTTTGCTGACTTTTACACCTCCGGAAAGCCTTACCCAGCCGGACAAGGGCATTGAGACAATTTCGGCATATTAACTGCATTATCTTACATCACTCTCACTACATCGACCACAATATATAGTTTTCTCTACCTCTCTGCCGTTGTTGCTTCACATAATCTCTCATAGTCACTTCACTTTTATCGCCTTCTCACTTGAACCGAGAATATACAAATGCTTCTGAGGCATATCCGTTCGTCTGCTTGTGATCGTTCTCTTCCACCGCATTGTGAGAGTTGCTGCAGTGGGTTGTGTGACTAGCTAGAACCAATTTTAGCTCTAAGCTGAGCTTGGTTTTTTCAAGAAATAAGTGTGGTTTATTTCAGGTGGCAAATAAGTGCAATTTAAAGTAGGTCAAATGTCGGGTCGAGGCAAAGGAGGTAAAGCTAAATCATCAGCTAAAGCCAAGACACGCTCCAGCAGGGCTGGCCTCCAATTTCCCGTTGGTCGAATACATCGGCTTCTCCGCAAGGTTCATCATCTTCTAGTTTCAGTTGGATTGTTCATGAAAGGGTAGAAGGTCTGATTGTTGCTGATAGGTAAATTATTTTAAAGCTGAAACCAGCCGTCATAATCTGCCGTTTTAGCTCTTTTCCTTCTTCTTTCGCCATTTATCTCTCTAAATATGTGTAACATACGTTTAATTACTTTATCGACTCTGGAGAGATTTAGCTTAGGAAAAATATTTTGAGACCAAAACTTTCCATAATTAAGGATTTATTCAGGGAAATTATGCTGAACGTGTTGGTGCAGGTGCACCGGTATATCTAGCTGCTGTATTGGAATACCTAGCTGCAGAAGTGCTTGAGTTAGCGGGTAATGCTGCACGTGATAATAAAAAGAGTCGCATTAATCCACGTCATCTACAGTTAGCTGTACGTAATGACGAAGAATTGAACAAACTTCTTTCCGGTGTCACTATTGCCCAAGGTAACCTATGTTTACCTGAATAAACAGAATAGTTAACTGAACGTTTCGCAGCAGCATGCATGGAAGCGAACATTTTTTTCGAGACTTTTTTTCGAAATCAGATAACATATAAGTTTTGTCATTTTTATACAACTTTAGGTGGTGTGCTACCGAATATTCACGCTGTTCTGCTGCCGAAGAAGATTGCGGGTGATAAAGAGTGAAAGTTATGAAATCGGTGGGAAAGTTACGAGTTTATTGATTTTATTTTTTCTAATAATATGTCATTTTACCATTAAGAAATCTTGAATTACCTGTGCGATCTTTCTAATGCAAATTGCCAAGTCAGTAACTCTGTAATATTTGTCGATTTCTTTTGTTCAATCAATTTTTATTTATGAAATTCCATGTCTCTTCAGCGTATCTGTACATTAATCAGTGGTTTTTCTAATAAACAATTTTTTGAATATATTGGTTGTTGTTCGCCAGTTGTTTTTTGCAGATATCAAAACCAGAATACAGCTCTTTTCCTGCGTTGAACTTTATTACTCATTTGTTATTTTACAGTAGCTATTCTTAGATGATTTTCTTCTTGTTGGAATATGAAACAGCAACAAGAGAACGGCATAGCGTGGGAAAGGTTTCAAAATGCCTTCGCTTGTTGTAGATTTCGTGTAACTTTCAGTTATTAGTGTTGTGTTTTCCAGAAAATCTCGAAAGGACCGGGACGCCTTTTTAAGGTTTCGTGTAGAAGAGTTGGTGTTGTCGCAGTATTCCAACTGTAGGACACATGGCTTGTCTACCAATTCAAAAGCAAATAGAAGAAATAAATAATAACCAAGCGTTGCAAAATGATTTGAAGATTGTAAGTTAACTCGAGTTTTTTTGGATAATAATTATGTCGCTCAATGTTCTGGAGAATTTGTGCTATAAAGACTGCTTCTTTGTGTCTAACAGTTTTCTTAAGCTGCCGGCGAATTATAATTTCGAGATTGCGAAAACAATTTGGCGAATTCGAGTTACGGAGAGCAAAAATGGTACCGTTTCCACATATTTTTAAGTTTTTTGTGGTAGATAATGCATGTACATGGCTTTGTTCTTACTTTGCTGCTGAAGTCTAATTCGGAAAGAAGTTGCAGTACACAGTTTACTTTTCAAGCAGTGATATAGATATTCATTTTTTGAATAACTGGTTCATGTAAGTAAGGCTCATTTCGTTATGAATATAGAAAAACTATGTTCAAATGATAACGAACCCTATTTACATCAACCTTGTGAACATTCTTGGTAATAATTCAGTTAGATACCAATTAAAAATCTTTCAAGGAACATGACAAAATTAAAGATGTGAAAAATGTCTAAGATTTCAATCTGAGACTTGATTTGCAGTATGTCTGCAGTTTCCCGAAGGATTACTGTTGTATTCGTGTGTTATTGCTGACATTTTACGGAAATATACAGGATGTGAAATTGTAATAATGGGAGATGTCACATACGGAGCATGCTGTGTTGGTCATCAAACAGCACGTGCATTTGGTAAACATATGTACTTAATTTTTATTGAGAATTCTGCCACACCTAAATACCAAGACAAACTGGTTATTCAATGCAAAATATCTTTATGCAATAGCTCTACATTAATTATATTATAAAATTCCAGTTGTGTTTCGTTCTGTATTTGGTTGGAATTAGTAGTAATGGTCAAGGCACTTATTCATTTTCTTTTCGCAGAAGCATTTTGAATTTGAAGTATTAATTTTTAAAGGATGTGATCTTATGGTGCATTATGGACACAGTTGTCTTATACCAATTCAAGAAACGCAAGGAATTAAAATGCTTTATGTTTTTGTGAGCATCACAATCAATCTTGGCCATTTTATTGATGTATTAAAAACTAATTTCGAAAGGCATAAAAAACTTGCGTTAGTTAGCACAATCCAGTTCATTCCATCTTTACAGGTTAGTATTATTTATTATATTTTTTTATTGCTACAGAATAATAGGATTAGTACCGTACGGATTACTGACAAGTCAACATGAACACTTATTTAATGAACATCTGTACATGAAACGCTACTGTGCAGTTTCTCGGAATTGATTGCAGTGAGTCTTTTCATCCAATTCGATTATCGAATGTAGGAATAATAATTCCTTCTAGGTTTACAGTATAACTTTCTTGAGTGGAGTTCTGATTTGCTCGATAAAATTTGGATGAGACTGAAATAATTCGACTGGTTAATTGTTTTAGGGCGTTAAAAAAAAGTTGATTGAAGATGGTTATAATATTTTGTTGCCACAAGTGAAACCTCTGAGTCCTGGTGAAATCCTCGGTTGTACTTCTCCCAAACTAGAAGAAGATGTCGATGCAGTCATGTTAGCTATTGATCGTTTCAGAGAAATTTGCAGTAGTCTATTAAGCATAATTTATTCATAATAGAATTTCAAAAATATTCCACTTTCTGAATATATGATGTTGAAAAATGGTAAATATTGATAATTTCAGGCACGGAGCCGTAGAAAATCTTGTATTTGACTAATATGCAGTATTCTAATTTTGACGCTCTATTTTTCAGATACTTAGGTGACGGACGGTTTCATTTAGAATCAGTGATGATCCAAAATCCATCTGTTGTTGCTTATCAGTATGATCCATACTCGAAGTAAGTCAAGTTCCAGGGGCTTAATTATGTGCTATTACATTTGTTTGTAAACTCTATAATTAAAAAACACTGCAGGAAGTTCACGCACGAGGAACACGATTTCAATTTGATGGTAAGAAAACGGAAAGAAGCTGTAGAAATAGCTCAAAAATGTCATACGTTTGGCCTTATACAAGGATCATTGGGTAGACAGGGAAATCCTAAAATTGTGGAGGTTAATTTTTTTTGATATATATGTATGAGGAGCCGAGATGGAAATTGGATGGATTTATTTGGCTTTGTTTTAGGATTTGGAGAACAAACTTCAGGCAGCTGGAAAAAAGTTTGTGCGTGTGCTTCTTTCGGAAATAACTCCCCAGAAGTTATCTTGTTTCACTGATGTCGATTGGTAAGTAATAGTTGTATTGTTTTAATCAGAGTTATTTCAAGTGGAAAAGAAGAACGCTTGTTGCTGTTAAAATATTTTTGGCTTAAAAAGTCTGCAGTGCTTAATCTTTACTGACCGTAGTAAAAATGGCACCAAACGGTTTTGGTTTTGCTGCCAGAAATTTCTTTTTGTCTACGAATCAGATGACATTTTATGAGTCAAAGAATGCGGTTCAAAACATTTTTTGTTACGCCATAACATTGTGTTAACAGCATTCAAGAGGAAACAAACGGATGCGATCACAGAAGACTGTTCCACCCCCTGCGAAGGACACTTATACTTAGCTACTGATGATCTTTTGATGAAGGTTTCCGGAAAAATAACGGAAGAAAAGCTCTAGTAACTCTAATCTAATCTCATAACCTTAGTGTGATGAGATACATCAATCTATTGGAGTACGAACAATGTCCATGATTTGTCTAAAATACATTTATTATATGATATGTGATCTACTTTGTCGAACATGATTCCGTATTTTTCTGTTCTCATATTGCTAAGAATTTCTATTCCAGCTGGGTTCAAGTTGCATGTCCTCGTTTATCGATTGATTGGGGTGCAAGTTTCAAGAAACCACTTCTTACCCCTTATGAATTGGCGGCCGTGCTGCAGTATGTTTCATTTCGAACCGACTCATATCCAATGGATTATTATGCGAATGAGAGTCTTGGACCGTGGACTAATAATCATGAAACACATCGTGAGTATCGTACCAAGCGGAATCATATCAAAATCGGTACACAAACTTGAGAACGTGCAATTTCCGTAGTATATGTTAATAAATGACTGTTTACCGGTGAAATATTCAGGATAAAGCTAAATTACCTCATATCTACAAACTTTTTTCATTACATTGTACTGGTCGACATTGTTAGAATTTTTTTAATGCGCTGTATTTTAATATTTAGGAAGAAGAAATATTGGATTGAATTACAGTCGCTTTCAATAAATTTCTTCTTTCTTTTTCATTAACAACTACGTGAATACTGCCGTCTTTCTTTGCTAGAGCGGAGTAGTTATTCCTATCAGCTGTAGTAGTTGAAGCTGTAGGCTGAAGTACCGCGTCAGAGTGAATAACATTTGTTGGCGATTGATTGTTTTGATCAGATCTAAAAGATGAGATTATATATTCATTCAAACTCCTTTTATCTGAATTAATTTGCCGCACAATATAATAGCAATATTTGTGCAACATTACAATGAAACTGTTGAATTTTGATTGCATTCTTAGCTGGATGCATTGAAGTTCTTGATCTACGCTTACATTTCTAATATTGAAAGATTTGGAACAGAAATGTAAAAGATATAACCTTTCTGCTTGGAGTGCAGTTATTTCTACGTTTGATTTCTTTTGCATTGATGTATTCATCGCTGCTTCGGGTAAATAGACAGTCGAACTTTTCCTTTTTTTCTTTTTTTGATTTAAAGTTTTCCGCATACAACCAAAGGTAATTAGCAGTGCAGTACGAAATTTCTTATTCAAGAAACAATAGGTGATCGGATTAGCGCATGACGATATGTAGCAAAGCACTGTTATTGCTGTGTTCACTTGTGAGTTCCAAATATCGAAAGTCTGCAAATCTTTATTTACTGAAAATATAAGAAAAAATTTCATCTATCCATGAAATTATATGACTGATTGTGTGAAAAGATTACAAATTTGTATAAGGGGAGGGTGTGAGATAATTCAAAATTAAAGAAAATGATGGATTGTAAATTGATTCAATTAAAGTTTACCAGAATATGAGATAAGTGAATGGATATTAATTTAGAAATTATTTGTACAAGAAATTTCAAGCTGAACCCTAAATGAGTCCTGGGCTGTTAACAATAACCACCACATGTAATTCGGTGTCCAACAGCAAAAAAATATGATGACAATAACGATGAGCATTTTGATGACGCGTTGCTTGGCCAGAATTGATCGTTCACTGGAAAGTAAGAATTAATGGAATTTCTTTTTCCCTTTTTTTTCTCCAATTGTTATCATTCATTAATTAGTTCTCTGAAAATGAATATGTGGTAGGTTGTTAGATAAGAAAGTTTGATCATTTCGGTTTTTTGTTAGTTTAAATGATCAAAGCTATTTCCCTAAGCACCAAATAACAGTAGTAATAGTAATAATAACAATCAGTTTACTACATCATATTATATTATGCGATAAGAACTGCTTACACTTATCATCCCTTGAATTGTTTAAATTTGCGAATAATAGAATGATATAAAAAGGTAACTAATTACCTATGAGTACATCGTAGGTTATTATTTCTACTGCCAAGATCGACTGATCTATTTTTTTGCATAACACTTAATTTTGTTACATCGGAATTGGTTGGTATTTGCTTTAGAGAAGCATAAATGAAGCTGAAGCAACCGGACTTCTTTGATGGAACTGAACTGAAGTTTTTTTAATTACACTATGATCATTCGTTGAATTATCAACTGTTGTAACAATATGTGTCAGATTTTTTCATTTAGATAATTAAAATTTTAATATGAGGACTGAAATTTCGAAAATTCACTCTCGAATTATCAATTTTATTTTGTCTCATACAACAAAGATATTGAAATGTTTACTGACTTGATATTTTCCCTGTCCGTATTTTTGGATATTACCATCTCGCGCGATTGCTGTTCATCATCGTCCTTTCCTCTTAGGCTATCTAAAAAAAATTAGCTCATTCAGGTTTAGGCACTAAAATGAAGTAGAAGTCATACTAAATTTGCCGGTTTATTTTCTTAATTTAGAGAAAACGCGGGAGAATTTCCAAATCATTTCAGAAGATGAACTTTTCAGCTAATTTAAATTTTTCTAGAAGAAATTTGAGGTTAGCATATGCAAGCAGTATGATTATAGTATGAATAAATGGTAGAAAGCTTTTTTGATAATTAATTATAGTAATCGAAATTCCTACCTTTTCTATTTCGTTTTTTTAAAATTTTTGAACTTTTAATTCAAATGATAAAAACTGAAATTAGAAATGAAAGAGTTGGTTGAATGGCAATGAGCTTATGTGAATTATCGAGAAATTAAGCCTATAATATGTTTTCCCTAAATGTGTCTGCTTCTTGGCCTCATCCTAGTCCTTATCAGCTCAGCATATTAGACATATTAGCCAATGCATTGATGAGGCTAAATGAATGGATCCGTTTGAAAGGTAAATTTCAGTGAAGCGGTAATGCAAAAAAGAGAAATGAAAAATCTAAAAAGCCATACAGGTTGATCGATCGGGGGTGTGATCCATCTTCATATCAATCCTTAGCGTATATATCACCGATCCATACAGAACAATCATTATACATAATGGAATAAGCAATAACACTGAAGTCATATATATCTGTAAACAATAAAATGAATTTCTATCATCGTAGTGCTTTTTTTTAATTTGACAAAAATTTCAAGAAATGAAGTTAGCCAATTGGTAATGGCAGAATGAAAATAGAAATTTTAAAGATGAAATAAGCTAATGCAAAATGCAATAAGGCAATATTAATGTTGAGAGGGTCAATTCGCAGAGGGAATTAATTACTTGATAACCGAAATGAAGAATTGGTCGATGCTTGGGCGCACACGTTAAGCCATTAACGTTGTAGGTTTGTAGTTCGAACATAAAAAGCATAAGTAAATTGGCAAGAACAGAAATAAGCCAAACTAAGGTGATCATCGTATAGGCATGTGATCGAGTATGCCAAATCCTTGAATGCAAAGGTTTGCAGATGGCGTAGTATCGTTCGAATGCAATCACAGCTAATGTATAAGCTGATGCCGTCACTACAACCGCTGAAAATTTAGTACAAATTTAAATAATTCTCTTTTTTTCAAATATTAATTTCTGTTCTGTTTGTGAAAATTCCTTTCAATTTTTGTCTATGCTATGCTTACTCTAAAACTTTCATAAATTTTAACAGTATTTCATGCGAGAATCGAAAAAAAATTTACTAAAAAAAATTTAGTAAATTTGTTATACATTTGTTAATTAGTGTTGTTGTAGGCGACCTTGCTATATTGTTATTATTCAGCTTTGTTAAGGATTGGCTTATCACTTATCACTGATATTAGGATTTGTTTTCAGGAAAGATGGTGTTTGAGAGTGGAGTAGTCTAGGAATGTGGAGCAAGTCAGATTTGATAGGAATTATTATGAAGAGAAAACTGATATGATGTTTACTTCTGCTTCTCTCAAATAGGAAGAGGGGTGAGAGGAAAAATTTAAGGACATTTCGTTGTCTATAAAATCTTCAGTTATCCATTCTGATAGACTGATCTTTTTTTATATTCCCTATTTTTTAGTTGGATTTTCTAATTCATAGAGGAATTGGAAATTTTTTATTTTCTTATTTTGAATACTTTGACAGAACGTTTACAGAACAAATTACCTTTGTCTTTGCTGTTCCCAGTCATACTTCTTCATTTCACTTAATTTATTGTTAGCTCAAAGCCTTTTGTTAAGCTAAAAACATGCATCACTATTTGTGCCTCGCCTCCTTCTTAGCCCTAATTGCTTCTACTCCTCAAATTTCAATTAGTCGCTGAAAACCGGAGAAGTGAACGTAGCTGCTAAATTAAATTGGTAGTTTACGCAAGAAGGACGTATTGCTAGGGATAAAAGATATATTTTACTTTTTAAATTACATTTAAATGTGCTTAATTTTCACTGTTCAAAAAAAGAAAACGAAATTGATAAATTTTTCAAATTTTAGACTAAAACACTATTGCATCTGAGAAACTAAAATAATGCTTCATTTTAATTTTCAAAATAATTTTTGCAGAGATTTCAAACAAATATTTATATCTGAGTGATTCAAATTTCGAGAGAAAATTAATGAAGCAAAAAGTTATAAAATTTAGTGAAATGAATTTAAAAAAAATCACTTAGTGAGAAAAAAAATCTAAGTTTGTAAATTACAAAAATAGCAGAGCATTGTATAAAACGTGCATGGAATGAGGGAAAAAGTGAAACGTACGTTGCAAGTATGCGAATAGCTTGCAGAGAAGATCACCAAATATCCAGCAATAAATAACAGAACTAATTAGGGTTGGTGGCATACAAATCACTGATAACATCAAATCGGATATTGCCAAATTCAACAAATAAATATTTGTCACCGATCGCATTGAACGTTGCTAAAAACGTTGCTTAAATTATGTTTTCATTAAGAAGAAAAAACAATCGCAGCTAATTTACTACAACAATTTAATGCTACTAATATCGGAGCTTATAAATTAACACTTGAAAATTTCATTGACTAAAAATTGAAATTTAACAGATTTGCAAACCTGCAAAATTACAGCAACAACAATTGCATTGCCAACAACAGAGAGGCAAAAAATAATACAGAATGAAACAATTGTGATATAATTTTCAAGTGTCGGCCTGAAACGACAGTCATCTTGCATGATAACTTCCATATCATCAGCAAACATTATTGATGATACTGATGATCCAGATGATAGTGATAATGACGATGGTGATGATGATGATGACGATGATGATGGTGATGACGATGATGAGGACAGCGGTGTTGTTGTTGTTATTGTTGAGACAACTGCTGCTGCTACTGTTGATGATGGTGATGATGATGGTGATGATGGAGAGGATGATGACGATGATGATTGTGGTGATAACTGTACTGATAATAATGATGATGTTGCTGCTGATAGTGATAATGACAGTGTTGATGTGCTATTTAAGCTGAAAGAGAAGGAGAAAAATTTTATTTTTTCTTTGATTTTTGTTAGCTGAGGGACCATTTCAGGTCCCATAGCAAAGACAAATGTCATTTTGTGTTGGATTAAATAGGTCATTTTCTATGAATAACCAATGGTAGCATATTATAGACATTTTTGTTTAGCCTAAGCCTGGCGGAACCTTCCACTTTCCTTCAATGATCGGCAAAACATTGCTGCAATATGAGATTTTTCACAGTTTACGCATATTCGAAGGTATTTTAAAAAGTAAAATAAAACGTGTTATTTATACAGTAAGCTAATACGGTGTGAACTTACAGTACAACAATAAATTTGAAGCGAGAAAAAAAGCACAGTGATAAATTGAGTGTAATAATTGTGAAATAAAGTCCTCGTGGTAAAATGTAGGAAATGAAAAATGTGCAAATTATTGCGTGTAACTTAATTGCAAATGACGATTACGTTACTAAAAGTATTTTTAATAATTTTAGCAAATTTTAAAAGTATTTTTAGGTTAACTTTTTCATTTCTTTTTTCATTAATGAATTTTAAAGGGAAAAAAATTTGCTAAAATTATTAGCAACTGTTCAAAGACTGTCACATTGATTTAAATACTCACTTCTGCGGCTAACATCATTAATCTATCATTTTTGGAATTCGAATGAAACGATTACTTCGATAAAATTTTCAACGATAAAAAGATAGCAAATGCAAACAAACAAAACTTTTGTTTTTTATTTTTTAAAATAATTTAAACAAAGTCGGAAAAAAAGAAAGCAGAATTGCATCTTCATAGTTTAGCTCATTTTTCCGGAAACCATATAAAAGCATAATTATCATTCAATTCGGAATTAACCGGATGAAACCATTTTCATCCGTTCATTCCTTCCACGTGATGAATGAAATGGAAACTTACATGATAGTTGAAAGTGTCGTTGTAAGTTGCACAATTGTGTCGCCGGTAGTTGTAGTAGCAGCGGTCGACGTGATACTGTCATCGCTGATATATGCATTTACTGACCAAATAACTGAATTATTCATTTCTGTTTTTCTTTTCTTCCCTTAAATTGCTGCTTCCTTCAAAATATTCCGTTTAATTCTGTCCAATTTCGAGCAGTAATAACCTGAAATTGTATTTCTTTCTCTCCCTCTATCTCTCTCTCCTCTCCTTTCTCTCTCTTTTTCGATAAATTACACGAGGAAAATATATGAAATTGAATTCGTTTTTTTTTTGTCCTTACTCTCTGCTTTTTGCATTTAATATCATTCAAAGTGGTAGTAATTTTTATAAGCATCAGAATTAACTATATGAAAGGATTAAAGTGAGTGGTGGAAATTTCACTTTTAAAAAATATGCTAATTTACGAAAATAATTTGTGCGTGTGTCTTGTTTGTTGAGAACTATAACTTTATTAAATGAGAAAAATTAATTACTTATTCTTTTGTTTCGCTTATCTTCAAAAGTTTTCATTTAGTATTAATTTTGATATGTCATAACTAAGCAATGAATTTAACAGCTAACAATTACGAGACGTACAGGAAAAGCGAAGGATGAAATTTCAGTACAGTAATCCACAGATACAGTAATACAATGTTGTTTTCATTAGGTTGAAATGAGAAATTGAAGTGGAAGGAATGAATGAAGAAATTAGACGTTATCCAATGAAAATTCGTTAGTTCAATTCTTCTCGTTGACTTTTGACCCCGAAAAAAATGTTTATTTACTCATATTCTTTTCACTTCTTCATTTTACAGTCCCCCATAACAATGGCTCAGTCATTAACCATTCACTAGTAAGTATATAAGTATCTCATATTGTTTACTACTTAAAAATTTTTCTAAATCACATTTTTTTCCACGTCAAACAAAACGTTTAGTACGTGTAACATACGTACTAACATTTTTGTATTGCAATATTCTATGGTAAATAAATGTACGAGAAAGGAAGCGAAATTATAAAAATGAAATAAATGCATTTGGATCAATTTCTTTAATTCTTAAATTTCAAAACTATTTGGCAACTGCTTTTTTTATAACACATTCATTCACTTTGTTGAGGAAAATGATAGAAAGGTAAAAACAGAGAAAGAGAGGGAGAGAGAGAGAGGGCGGGATGAGGAGAGAATGACAAAATATTTTCACTTGTGGACACTTCTCGGACTACTTTATTCAATGCAAATTTGCAAATCGTTGGGATCGCAGTTATATTTTGAATGTGAAAATAAACTAAAATTGAAATATTTAAAAATTAAATGGAAAAATATGAATGAATTGTCTCAGTGAAATAGTTGTCAGATTTTCAAGAAATGATGAAAACATCAAACATCAAAGAATATCAAATACTCTTGCTACTTTTTAAGGCCTGATGATTACCAATGCCTTTTCGAGAATAGGCTAAACGGCCATCTTTCAACAATTACTGTATTACTCCGATCTCCTCTGTTCACTGATCACTTAGAATACATTTCCATTAGTAATTTCTATGCAATTCGAGTGTGATAAGAGAAATCATTGAAATTTCAAGTAGTCGAAAAAGTTAGGTAAAAAATAAAAATGCAAGCCAATGAACGGACAATAAGCCTTAAAGTGTTGGCCTTAAAAAAAATATCACTCAAGCATTACTGCTGTTATTTGCATAAATGATAGGAATAAAAAATAAGTAAACAAAAAAAAAGATCAGCAAGTGATTGATAAATGGCTAAACATTTGAGATTGATAAATTTAACCAAAAAAAAGGTTTAAAAAAAGCAAAATAATTTTGATATTTAAATTAAAATTGCAAACAAAAACAATAAATTTTTTTGAAATCATAAACTGCTAAGCATAGAATACTCGCATGGTTAATGTTAAATATGCAAATGAGCTGATAATGAGAATTGGAATGAGTAATATTTAACTTTGTCTTTTTTTTGAGTAATTTAATGATTTCGAATATTAGCTTTCCACGTTGCAAGTGAGTGATAATTGTGAGAGGAAAGGAAAGAGGAAGAAAATGCAAATTTTTATTTTAAAAATACTAAGAGAATAGTAACATATCATTGAGAGCCAAACATTTGCTATGATATCAATTGATAAATTACTGTAATTTAAGATTAGTAAAAAAATTAGACAAAAAATTTGAATGAAAAAAAGTTCAAATAAAATTTTTATATAAATTTTCTTTCCACTTTAATTATTTATTGCACAAAAATGCGCGATTTTCAAATAATAAAAATTTTTTAAAATGTTAGTTTGATTGTCACAAAAACCTTTTTGTAAAATTCATTTAACAAATTGCTAATTTACCTATTTCATTAGGAAAAGAAAAAATAGGAGAAGAGGGAGGAAGGAGCACTGAGAAATAGTTCTTCTGATATGGCCAAAGAACATATCGGTCAACCTTAGCCTAAAAAGGTCAAACATCATTTTCCGAAAAGCTTATTTTCAGCTTCACAAATACTAGAAACCTTTTTCCATATATTTATTTGTGTACGCATATATGCAACGTAAATATTTATAAATTAAATGAAATTTAAATACAGCCCGATAAGGCCTAACACATCAGTTCTCACACTTTCTTGGCCTCATAAATACTGAAAGTATTCCTTTCATATCCTTAATAGAAGTTTATGCAAATTAAATAAAATTTAAAAGTCAATCCCAATACTTATTTAATTCATCCAATTTCAAAGTTTTCCGGAGAAAAAAATAAAAATTTCCTCTCAAATTAATTTTTCCTCGAAAAGTTTTTTTTTGAAATTTTTTTTGGAACGAAAAGGAAATGAAATAACTTCTATTCCATTTTAATTTTCAGATGAAAATTGAAGAGAATGGAAGAGAAAATTTGGAAAAAAAAACAAACAACCAAACGATTAACTTAATGACATTGGTTTTTTCCGACAACTTCATCGTACTTCAGGAAACTAAGCCTCTTCCTTCCTCACTTCTTACCGAAGCCTTCCGCACGTCTTCCAGAATTTCCATCGCGCCGTGGAAGATTAACTTTTCATTTCAGGAAATGTTATTACTCGCAAACAGAAATGATTGGAATGTTCCGGAATGTTTTGAAAATAAAAACAAAAAAATAAAAAAAAATAGAAAAAAGCAGAACGATAAAAATTTGCAATGTATCGCTGATCGTTAAAGTGCAAAAAGTTCTTATAATTTATTTTAGTAAAATAAACTGATAATTTTAAGATCTCAGATTACTAACAAACATACAACAACTATTTAACTGAAAATAATTTAAATTTTGCATTTGGTTTTTCACTCTAACTTTCTAGCAGTTGCAAGAGGACATATCGAAATCAATTTATTCGGACAATTAAAGAAGAATTTAAAAAAAGGAGTGAGTAATGAAGATTCACTCAACTGTCCTCATTAATTGACTTCTTATTTTAAAATTTTAATGCTTTGAAGTTTAACTTTGAAATGTATTTCAAGTTATCTGATGATTCTTTTAATATTAATAAAATGAATTTCATAAAACGATTGAAGTCTTAAAAATAAAATTTAACGGAAAAAAAATTTTGTCGCTAGTACTTCAAGAAAATGCGTGAAATAATTAGAAATAACGATTAATTAAACAAATTAATAAATCAATAAAATGATAAATTGTTCATTAATTTGCGGCTTCCAGAAATTTCCAAACAACGAGGAAGCAATTTGTTTATCAAAAAGAAATTAAAACTTTCACTCTAAATGAAATTCCTTGAAATTCATAATTTAAGAAGCGGAAGACATCAAATAATGTTTTATTAAATACTCAAAAATACCTCGAAGTACCACAAAATTTGAAATTTTCTTTAGTAATCTTAATGTAGCGGTGTTTTTAATCTGACCATTAAAATGAAAGTATCACTTTTCCTATGCATTAAGTCAAAGATGTTCTTTAATTTTCAACGACTAACTTTTGTTGATTAACATTTGATAATACTTTCTTCAAAATTTTGTAAAACAAATCTAAAAAAAATTAACTTTTTACAATTCACAAATAAATTAGTGGAAAAAAAATAACAAATTTATTTTCAAATTCTTTCTGTGATTTATTAGAAAGAAAAGAGATTTGGATAACAATGCCTTTCTTTGTTTGTTATTTGAAATGAAATTAATAATCGAATAATATTGTGGCGAAATTTTTCCTCACTAACTGATCGTCATTTTTTAGTGCAATTAGAATTTTTAAATACATTTAGAAAATGAAATTATTTATGATTCGTTCATAACAGCAATAATTTCATAGTGTCATTAATTTAAAACCAATTCTAATTTAGTATTAGTGTGAATCGATAAATTCTTTTTTCATTGTATTTAGCATTTAGCCCTCTCATTGCTTACATTAAGCTTATCCTTCCTTTTTTCCAAGGTTTTGTTGAATAAATTAAGGTATTAATTGCTTATCATTTCGTTCTTTTACGTAAATTAAACGTTAGTTGCTAATAAATACAATGTCATGGGATGACATACAAAATGCTTTAGAGGAAGAATTAATCTATAAATTTTTTTTTCAAAATAACAAAATTCATCGGGAAAATGACAACTTATCGATAAGTAAGTAAGTAATCGATTAATCGATATTATCAATCAAATTAATCGGATTTTTAAATTTTGTCAAAAGTTGAGAAAAGATAAAGGAAGGAGAGAAAGAAAGTTGTATAGCCATTATTTTGATAAGAAAAATTAACATTCCGCTTGTCCATTCCTGTTGTAGGTATATACAATAGCGATACTTCTTCTATTCTCACTTATCCAGGACTTTAATTTCCAGGTGACACTTCTAAATTACAACGATTCATTTTTCTACTACCTTTGTCCATCACCCATTTGATATCATCTGTCCCGCTTCTACTAATTTCATCTTATCATTAATAGTAGTAGTAGTAGTAGTAGTATTTGTTGCTGTTGTTGTTGTTGCCGTTGTTGCTGCAGAGATTATGTATGAACAATTGATTGAATGATCAATAAACTGTCCAGAAATTCACTGATAACTGATGATAATAATAATATCATTTTGGTGATTAACCAACAACAGAAGAATTTGATCAAATTTCAATTACAATAATGTGCTGCGGTCAGCTAATAATCCGCAAAAAAAAATTTTCATCAGAAAATTGCTTTTTTTTCGTTGCATAAAAGATTATAATTTTTTCATATTTATTTTCAAAAAAAAACACTTTGTAATTAATCTCAATGAAATGAACAAAGGGAGAAACAAAAGATGGAAAATATGGAAATTAATAAAAGTTGCGAAAAATATGAAAGGAAAAATTTTAACTTTAAAGTTTAAATTGACAAAGACAGTGATAAAATAGGTTGAAGTTGAAAGGATGTAATATAAAATAATTGCTTGCTACTTGTCATATAACTTCATAACGTTGTAAAAGTAAGTCTTATCTCTCCTGAGAATCACTGCAAAACAACTGAAAGTGAAACCTTTTTTTTTGAAATTAATTCAATTTCCTCCGTCTTTTTCCCTGCCAAACTAAAATGTCTCACTCATTTCATTCCATTTAATTATTCCCTTCCTTTCTTCCTTCTTTTCTTTTATTTTATTTTATTCAATTTTATTTTAAAATGTAAACAACGAAATGAAAATAATTTCACTGTAAACTCGTCCTTTTATATTGCAAATAAAAGGGAGAACTGTTCTTGCAATTATACAAGCATAGCTTTTCAACATTTATTGAAATTTTCAATTCGCATGAAACACATTTATGAATGAGTAAGTTCCTTTTAAAAAATAGCGAGAGAGGCAGGGGGAGAAGAAAGGGAAAAGAGTGAGAGGAGGGAATGAATGAATTGAAGTTAATTGTTGAATTTAATCAACGATTATAATATGTTCACTTAGAAATGAAAGAAATAGTATAATTTCAATTTTTTAGCTAATCAAATGATACTAAATTCAACTAAAATTTCAAGGAAAAAAATTGAAAATAAAAGAGCGAGAACAATTCGAACTTACTTGTGATCGATCCTTTTACTACTTACTTATCACTTCTAATGTGATAGGAATGTATGTCTTATTGATTAATTGCAAAATTTTAACAATGTATCTCATTAATTGTTATCAAAAAGAAGCAAAAATTGAAATATAAAATAAAAGGGAATAATTAAAATGTGAACGAAATTTAAAAATTATCAGTGGGAAATGTAAATGGTGAGGTGTAGGAGAGGTGGAACAGATTAACTTGAAAATGAAAGAAGTAAGTTATCAGTACAAATGAGAAACAACTGTTTGTTCAGGGAAAACATTATGTCTCTCTTCCTTGTGTTTCAGCAATAATACATTCAAAGCCAACTGCTTCTCCTTTGTTTACTATCATAGCATTGCGTCTATCGGGAAGTCCGAGAGAAATCTAGCACAAATTAAATAAAAGTTCCCTAAGATTTCGTCACGTAATCAATTTCGTCACGCAATCAATTTCGTCACGCAATCAATTTCGTCACGCAATCAATTTCGTCATAATTGTTACATCTACGTATCCTTCACGTTGTAGTTTGTTTCATCATCGTTGCAACGCCGAAATTAATCACATTATCTACAAGCTTTCTGTAGCTAACCCAAATATCGTAAGACTAAGACTAACTGTGTGCCAGTCTTCTTTACTGCTAACAAAGACAATATTAACCTCACACAGTCTTTGGTCTGTTTAAGCCATTCCTCTGTTCTTGGATATCGCCTTATAATCTCCACGATGATTTCACCATAATTGGAAGTGAACAAGCTCCTTCTCTCATCACTGTGCTATAACTTAACCCTTGTTGCAATCTTAAACCCGCCCACACAAAGGGACATATATACCATGATCTCTTGATGCATACTCTTTACGAGATTTCTACTCTCAAAATTTCCCAGCTCACCGGAACTCTCTAATCTCACATTTCTTTGAAATGGTATGTTTAATTGTGCAGTAAAATTAATATGATATTTAGGAAGTTTCATGAAGTAAATTTGAGTGACAAAATAACTTTAACACATATTTTAGAAATATTCAAGTTCATAGTAACTTATTTTTTACACACCTGAAAGGTATTGTAATAAAAGCAAGAAGATATGTGTGGCGCAACTATCGACATGAAAGAAATTGTAATCAAAGGAATAATACATAAAGTAAACAATGAAGAAATGCAGAGAAGGCGGTAAAAGAGAAGAAAGCCTTGAAAAAAATTATACTTGAAGTTTCGGTTGAAGAAGTGAGTTGCTTGTTCTGAAATGTTTGAGGTTGATTTGATTGATTGCTTAAGCATCAGAAATGAGCAACAACTCAGCGAAAGTACAAATAGCTATGAGAATGATGGAAGAAGCCTAATAAACGAAATTAGCCCAGTAAATATAAGCTGATAATGTTGGCCTATTTTGAAAACATTCATTCTAACCGCTTCTCTATGTAACATTTCAAATCCTTCCAACTCCTTTCGGTTCTAATAAGCAATAAAATGAAATTTACTAGAATTTTGGCTACTTAAAGTAAGCTTTAACAGTTATTTGCAATAATAACAATCAGTTTTTTTTGCTCATTAAAATACATTAAAATATTAAAAGAAAATTTTTCTTTATAAAAAATGTCTTAAGACGCATAATTTTATTTAAAAATATTTAAAAATTGATAAATTTTGATTAAAATTTCTAAATTTTAATAAATTGGAAAATTTGAAAGGTAAAAAAGCTGGAATTCAAATAGCATTGAATTTTCGTTTGTTTGTTCGCTGAAGGAATTAAAATAATAGAGGAGGGGTGACAGGTCAAATGCGATATCATCCAACTGATAGATAAATTTCTCTTTGCTTCATTATCAAAATTGCATAATCACATTTCCCAGAACATTCCAAGTCTGATATTTGTACCGCAGGCCAGCCATATTTTCGCCACTGCTCGATTCTACTAGGCCTTTAATTTAGGATATCATTGGCACCTATGACTTTCATTGTTTTCTAAAATCACTTCGACGATGAAATGAAGCGTTGCTATGCAACCATTCTAACTTTAAGGTTTATTCCTACCAATAATAATTATTAAAAACTTTTAATTTGAATTAAATGTATACATTTATATGATATTTTTTAACAGTAATAGGTAAGATTTCAAATTAAATTCATTGAAACTTAAATTTTATTACCAAAAAGAAAAATGCATTGTTTAGGAATAAAATTGGATGAGCAACACTTCGCTGCAAAATTGTCATAAATGATGGATTTGACTTTGAGAAGAGCTGATTATGTGCTAATTGGAACGACGTGCAAACGATCTATGCGAATTATTCCAGCAAATCCAAACACAAAGAAGAAATCGAAATTTCTCGACAAGGTAAATACCTTCTGAATTTCTTTTTTCGTTGAAAATTAAATTATTGTTAAATTTTTCAGATTGTCTGCAGTGGTCACAATGGCGTTGTGTTGTGTTTTGGTCGAAAAAACGATGAAACAGAAGTATGGTATTTGAAGTGATTATTATTGATTATCGGATATTTTGATTTGAATGTAAATATTGTTGAATTTATCATTCATCATATAATTCAATTTAATTCATAATTCAATTTAACAACAATCAATCGATAGTTCACAGAACTGATAATGTTGAAATTGAAAGAGTGAAAGTGTTGTTGTATTAATATGCAGATAATTTTCAAAACTACTCCTGGACCAAGAGTAGTATGCATTTGTTTGGGTGGCGCACTTGGAATGGTGCAAGATAAAATTTTTTGCGCTTATGAAAATTCTGTCAAAGGTTTTACGAGGAAGGGCAAGCAATTCCTTGCATTTGACTCAAATATGATCGAACCGATCTCATGCATGTAAGGTTGTTGAAATCTCTTCATCTCTTTTAGTTAGCAGCAAAAATATTTCAATCGATTTTTTTAGATTATTTAAGGAAATTTTTCAAGGAAAATAAATCTTAACAAATAATTGATCATTTAAGTAACTTTTTTTACTTTGGTGAAACTTCTAAAGTATCAAACTTTTCTTGCAGGTACATCTATGGCGTTGAAATGTTTCTTTGCAGTGAACGAAATTTCAATCATTTTCACGACTGCGTTGATGCTAATGTAAGTTCTTTAGCAAAAGAAAAAATTCTATTAAAATTTTAGCGATTCGAAAAATTTGTGTAGTTGAGAAAGGTATGACTGGGAATAGTGTTGAGGAATTGAAATGGTATTATATCAAAGGTATATTTGCATATCTTAGAGCACTACTTTCAGGCTTACTTATGTAGTGATCAAATCAACGATGTGCTCTGTCTACCGATAGTGGAAGGTTCATGGGTCGGTCGAGGAATAACTCCAATTATTGCTTGCAGTGACAAGACTATTAAGGTAATTCATTCGATAATAATATGAATTCCCAAATTTACAACTAAATTTTTAATTGATGACTTGAATTGAGATTGTATATTAAAATAGAAAACATTATTACTTGTGGAGGTTTGTGAGAGTAAATTGCAGCCTTTCGAAAAGAATCATAAATGTTATGAAACTGAATTGAATTTTACCAAATTTCAGGTAATTGAAGGTAGCAAGCTAAGCTATGAAATTGGTTTGAGTGATATACCAAGTGTGCTACATCTTTTTATGAATGATGGAGGTATGATTGAAAACTGTAATCTCCTCTTCTGTAACTTTAGCATGCAAGTCGATCAGCCGTTTGCATCAATTAAAATGGAAATGGAAATGGAAATTTCTAGGCTTCAATAAGCAAAAAGTTCTGTACGGTACCAAAGATGGTCATCTTGGATTGGTGGATTTATCATCAGAAAATGGAACATTGATATGGGAAATTGCAACGAAAAGTACAAGTGGTAATGCTCATCTTGTTGTATTTCTAAATAATTAAGGGCGACAGTGATAACGATAATGATAATGATAATTTGGCCTAAACAATTGTGAGATAGCGATTGTGCCTGAAATTAAATTTATTTATCACTGATTGTTTGTTTGCTTTTCGTTAGAGGAAACTCTTCTTAGAAATATTACTTTTAGCAATAACATGCATTTATTGTTATCCACTGATCGGTGGTCCAACACCAAACATTATTATCGGAAAGGAAGATGGCCTTATTGAAATTTATGTGGTTGACAATACTGACAAAGCTACTTTCTGTCAAAGTTATGTAAGTTCAAAGTTATGTAAATCGAACGCTTAAGTTGTAAGTTCAATTTTTTTCTCGTTAACACTATTGAGATGGATTTTTGTTTTATCACAGATATACAATTCTAGAAGAAAGCCTTGAAAGTAATTAATTCATTTTCAATCATCAATTCTATTAAAGCAATGCGACGATTGTGTACTAAGCGTTCAGTGTGGACGTGTATCATCGCCTGATTTTGACGAAATCGTTGTTTGCACTCATTTGGGTTGGATTTTTGCACTTACCACAGAACCAATTACGAAACCAAATTCCACTGTGGCGTTATCACCTCGGGTAGAGGTGAAGATCCAAGAACTTAGGTATTGAATTATTATATTTGATTAGTACGTTTATTAATCTCACAGCATTTTATTTATTAATTTATTAACATATTACTTGTTGTAAATAATATATTTGCCACTGATTTATTGTATTTGATTAATGATTTAAAATTTTTTTCGGTAATTATTTTCCAATTTTCGAATGATAAAAAATGCCAATAATTTTTGTTAAATTAATTTACTCGATAAACGATCGAATTTGAATTATTACAGAAGTGAAATTGAGAAGATACAGGAAAAGATTGGAAAAGAACGACAACGATATAATGAAATAGCGACGGCAACTGATGCCGTTCCATTATCGTTACCACATTTCATCATTCATGATCAATTTAAACTGGATAAAGAAGCAGCATGCTATTCACTGATCATTGAGCTGATTATACCAATTGATTTCATCTTACTTCAGGTTTCATCCATACTTTTAACTCTCCTTTACTTTACGATCTAAATTACTAAACTGCTAATTAACCAATAACTTTAATTCTTATTTTCAAAATAATTTTTTCAAAATAAAATTTTTCTCAAAATAATTTTCAAAATTTTTTTCAAAATAAATCTCTCTTCAAAATATTAGATGTAGCCTTTAGAGTGATGTGACAATTGAGTTGCCTGATGTGGAACGGAATGCAGCGATTATTTCGATCACACCACCGGATGGAACGGTTACTTTTGGCTGTTTCCTTCATTACTGTAGTAGATACTGTGGTACAGCAAAAAATCTTCGTCAAATATTTAAATCCATTCAAGCATTATCGTTGTAATCGATCAAAAAAAGCGCATTAAATCAGTGCATTCAAGCTGATTGATATTTCCGTCTTTGAAAAAAGAAATTGTTGTAATTAGTGAGATTAATTAAATTTATTTCAGTCAAAAAATGCGCTACTAGCAACATATCGCTGTCAAGCCAGTACGACAAGGATTGAAATAAAAATACGCTCAATGGAGGGACAATATGGATATCTTCAGGCTTATGTTTGCCCAAAAATTCATCCCAAAACCTGTCAGGTCTGCATTATTTCATTTTACATCGAAGTTATTTCCTCCCATGCTTTTTCCGGTAAGTCTATCAAAATATTAATGCTTAAACAAATTTAGATGTGTAATTGTGAGAATCAAATCTTAACTAATTTAGGTGCGCAATTATGTGATCAAACCATTATCATTATATCAGCGTGTGCATCAATTTGATTCATCAAGACCAATGAATGTGCTGAAATTAACCGGAAATTTTTCGATTGCTGAAGCACATCATTGGCTAAATCTTCTGGTTTCAGAAATTCCCGATCGAACACCACAACAAGATTCTATAACATATAATTTTTCGTCAGTTTTAATTGGCACACAGATGCAGGCCACATACAGGTAGATTTGCTTATGCAACTATTACAACAATCGTTCTTCAGTACACGGCTAGAATGGAATTAGTAGATTAGATTATTTTATGGGAATAAAAAATTACGCTATTCTATTGTCGCATAATTATCTGAGAAAGAAGTGATAATCCTACAGGTCTCTTCAGCTCGTTCTCTTGAAATCACCACTCATTTCAACATTTCCAACATTCATTAGCGATATTTACTAACTAAATTCTTTCTATTCATTTTATTAGCGATAATAGTCACAAAGTTCAACAATCCATTGAATTTATCTTCCTTTATTGAGCAATTAGGTTAACTTTTTTCACAATTATACGGTAAATCTAATGATTAATAATTGATTTATTTTTCAAAACAAATTTTGGCACCAATTCAAGGAATTATTTCAACCAATTCCAATTCAAAAATCACTTATGGAAGTCTTTAAAATTAGTTAATAAATTCTAGCCTGAATTATTGTTTATCAATCTATTAATCATCAGATGATCTGATAAGTGACAGTAAGCACGGTACTTCTTCACCCATCCACTTTCATTCATTCCCTTCCTTGATTCTAATCGGTTGGTCACTCCATCACCATCGCTTTCTTTCTTTCTTCTTCATTTAATTATTGTTTCATTTGTTGGATTAAGAAATGCCTCATTTCTTTTCTACTCTCCGATGATGTCATTAAGACATAGAAATAATCAAGTTTTATTTAAGTCGTGGTTCACTCGTCTTCTGCAGTGACAACATTTCCACCATCGCAATCATTCGTGATGTTTTAAGTAAAGAAGTGACCAAACGACACGTTAGAGTGGACATTCAATACGGCAAGTGCTGCTAATATCTTTGTTGTTCGAGCTAATCATTCTGATATTTTCTGACAGATTATTACTAACCTCTCCAACTTCTGATTAAGTTCTCTTCCTCCTCCTGCCCTCCCCTCCTTAACAAAAAGATCAATAAATCAAATGAAGCTGAAGTTGGTACTGATTTATTAACTACTGCAATTTTAGATCTCAATGAACAAAGTGTTCTTCATGTCCTTCAACTACTTCATCCAAAATTTGATCATTACGCAAGTTTAACAAAAAAATTGGAACTATGTCATGCACTTAAAGTCTGTCTTCATTTATCACTTCTCGGTCATATTTTCTATTTCTTCCTTAATATCTTTCTAAATTTAAACTATCTTCCTCAACTGAGTATAATTGTAGTGCAAACATATTTCTCTTAGTTAGACTGCACGGAGAATTTCAAATAAATTTTGCGACTGCACGTATTGAAAAAGATCAACTGCGACAATGTAATTGAGGATAGAACTGATATATTCGTAAGAATTAAGGACTGAAAATTGTTTCAACAGGAATTAGCAGATAATGTGGACGACTTGTCGTACCTCTCTGCTGACATAAAACAGATCATGGAATCATCTGATGAACTGCATAAAGAAATGGCTTCTTCAAGAATGTATATCGATCGCGTCACCAGTATCATTGTAAATCTCTACATCGGTAAACATCCCATCTTTCGCAGATAAACCATTTGTAAACCTGAACAATCACTCAACAAATCATTTCTTGGACATTTACGTAACTCCGCGCAACCCACATTGATAATCCTAATGAAAAAAATCCACCGCTTATTTCAGATAGAGAACGGATGGCTGGACGAAATGGCAAATCAAAAGTGGATGAACTTCTTGATATTATAACAAACTGTGATCCTAACAAATTGCTACAGTTTTTTACGGCTGAAACTTAACATCTCAAACTTCGAGTTCAATAAATCATACGATATCATATATCACCCAATAGAAGCATAGTGATCTAGGCCAAATGCCTCTTATTTTCAAAATGATGCGAATCCTCATCGTCTATGAAGCAATTAATTACGTCCAGCAATGAATCCATTCCTTGGTAATTCTAATTTATATCGCAATATCAACTATTCCACTGCTATCAGTGCAGCATTTCTAACAATGTAAACATATTACAGAAATGACTGAACGTGAAGAACCATTCCCATAACTTTGATTCATTAATGAGACAGTAATTCTGATGAGAAATTGTCTGAAGTGTTAAGTAACTGGAGTATGCAACAGCAACAGAAACCAAAATAAAACTTTTCTTAAACCGAATACAAAAAAATATCATCATGAGTTATAAATTCAATTAAAAGAATAAAGTTTAAAAACAAAACACTTGCACATAATTTCCTCTAAAATTCTTGAAAATTTAGTAGATTCAGAGGGATGAAATTTCGAACAAATCGATGAATGAGGGAGCAGAAATTTTGGCTGAACAAAAAGCCATACGGAAACATTTAATGCAAAAACAACCAGCATGAAAAGTGATCTTGATTGAAACGAACTTATTTTGAGTGCTTTAACAGTTAATAACACAACAAACAAAACAAAACATGGTAGTAAAAATGATGGTTATTGATAAAAAGTCACAGATGCTGTGACAACAGCACTACTAACAAACTTCGGCTTAGTCACATCGCATAGAATAACTTGAAATTCTTGAAACACGCAAAATCTCGCATTAATAAACAAATCTTTAAAGAGCACAGCAGCAGCAAAGAGAAAAAACCCTTACAAAGCGAAACCCTTAAATGACAAAAAGAAGAAACGCAGAAGATCAGCGAATTCAGTCCACAAATAATCGAAAAAGATATCACTACCACCGGATCACTTAATAATCTATGCTATTAATACCAATCCATGTAATAAGTGCATGTTTCACAACAAATTACAGTAAAGAGCTTGCAAAAACTAATTCCAGCCTGAATTACCGGAATTATTTGGGCTTTCGGTACGATATTTTCGATATCTCAGATTTAATCATACATCACGTAAAATTATTCAGATCTAAAAATTACAAAATAACAAAATAAATAGTGTAACTTGGTAACTTAAAATGCAATAGTTCAAAAGCTCAAAGATAAATAATCCAACCGACAAAACTAAGTAATATAAAAGAGCAGAAAAGAAAAAAAATAATTCCCAATAGCAAGAGGCAATTACAGATCTATGTCCGGGCAGCACATTCAAAAAAGCTCACCGAAGTGAAGAAAATTGAGGATTCTTCCCTGGAAGAAGAAAAAAATCAAAAATAAATAAATTCGAAGAGATCCATTCAAGCAAGCATCATTGGACATTACCATCCTTTTAACGAACCAGCACATTCGGTTGTTGCTGTTGATTAACCGTCGGCGCAGCAGTGGAACCGTTGATACTTGAAGTACTTTCTTCTAACTGTCGAATTGCTTCCAGAATCGTATAGAAATTCGAATTCAAATTGGCTCCAGTGGCATTCTCTAGAGAATTAAAGAGAAATGGCGATGGCTGTGGGAGTAAATCACCGATTGGTGGTGGCTGTGTTTGTGATGGTGAAGATTTTCTGTCGTCAATAAAGCGTGCCTCATTGCTAGCTGCTATTGCCGATACTGCTGTTTCTGACACCATATTACTCGTAAACATGCTTAAATCGAAGCTCGTAGTTTGCAGTGGTCCAACGTTACCACTACTACTATCATTACCAACACCACAACCACTACCTATTCGTGCGTTTGTCAGGAGGTTATCGATCAGAAGCGCAGGCGGTAAAAGTCCTGAAAAAGAAAACGATAATTTTCATTTGTACATTAACTAAGAAAAACTAAACCTAGAATAGCAAAATGAATAGTGATAGATGCACCCAAATGATGTAGCAAATCAAAATCAGTGCGGTGAAGACCAAATTGTTTTGGTATTCCCACTGACTTTCAAAAAATCTTGAAGGATTTAAGAGAAGTTTTTCTGAGTAATCTAGAGTTTTTTTTGTTGTTTTCACTTAAAGTCCTGAAGTTGTCGAATAAATAAGACATTGATCAGACGAATTTTTACATTACAAACATACGCAGTTTAGTCTCCTCATTTAGAAAATGGAAGGGAAAGGAAAATCCACCACGAATATTTCAATAATAGTAGCGCTGTTAAGAATAAAAAAAACTTTCCCAATACTTTTTCGCACTGTCCTATAATTTTTTCAGATGCATAAAGAAATTCGCCATGAAACTCTCAAGGGAGATACTTCTAAATTGGACCAGGATCAAATTCAGTGATGCATACATTTCAAGTGTTAGGCAGGAACTGCTCAGACCCAAAAAATTTGAAAAGCAATTTGACTCTACGAGATTCGCTATTAATGCTCGTCATCACTTGATGATGCAGCTTATGATGTTAAATTTTTAAATGCTATAGAAGTGTCTCCAGAGCTAAAGGTTTTCCTGCACTTACGATAATTCGCAATGTGCATAGCAAAACAGTAGCACTCTAAAAATGAATGCAGTAAAACAATTAAATGGAAATAAATACGAATCTAAAATTTCAAATAAAAACCTGTAAATCCGCGCGTGTGTAGGACCGGAGGTACGGCATTTTGCAGTGCAATAGCGGGATTAATTATTGACGTGTTCGGTTTCGAAAAAAACTGTGAGAGCACCGGGGAATTCGTCCACAAATTAAACATTCTCTCATAAAGGTGTCGTAAACGACGTTCATGTTCTAGGGCAGCCGTTAACTCGCCTATTACACCACGTTCCCGTATGTTTTCGTCTAAAAAAAGGAAATATTTAACATGAACAGAAGATCAATTCCACTCCTCTAATACCCATGACATAAATCTTAAGCAGTCTTTGAGAAATTGAGTGCTTAGAGGCGATAATCAATATCGGTAGATTTTTAGACATTCCAACAGCAGAAAACAAAAGCACAAGAAATTTTTTGTTCCTAAGTGTCGTTTACTTTCTTTTCTTGATTCAATGGATAAGTTGTATGTGAAAAGCATTGCCCAAATTTGACCACAAATTCCAACAACGACAAAGTTTGAGAAAGGAAAATGAAGAAACTGTTTCATTTTGCTATTAATTCATGCAAACCTTGAATCTTTCTCTTTTTGGCATTTATAACTGTTTCTTTCTCTTCGATGAGCTTCATTTTTTCCGCACGTAATGTCTGAATCAGTTCCACTGTATGTTGTAGTATTGCAGCCTGAAATGATTAAATTTAATAGGAGAAATCATTTTATGAAGAGGGAAATGCGGTATACTAAAAATATCTTTGCTATTTGCTCAAAATACTCTTTCGCCAATGCTAGTTTCTCTTGATATGTTTACAGTTATTTGTATAAAAGATTTCTCTGCCAACGTCCTTGAGAAGAGAGATTAGAAAGATGAATGACGATGAGCAAATTATTATTTTTTATAATACACTGAATAGACAAGAGGTAGGGAAATAATGTTTTTTCCTGTGAATTACACAAAGACACTTCATTTTTTCCTTGGCGTCATTTCATGAAAGTGTAATAATTCAAAGGCTCACTTTGCTCAACTTTTCACCATCTTTTCTAGGCAATAATAATTTCAGTGATTGAAAACCGGCATTGATACTTTGCATACGACGACGTTCGTTGCAATTGGCAATTTGACGACGAAGACGTCGATCCGTTGTGTCGATATTACCGCCCATCGGCGGTGAAATGGGATCATTCGGTGGTTCACTACTTCCCGTATGATACGATGGCGATTCGCTACAATTAATCTTAGAATTATATTGCAAATTTTGGCGAAAAACAAGAAATGACGGTTTGACCAATTACATAGAGACTGACAAATCAAGTAAAGCGATTTTAGAGAGATACGATGGATGACAAAGGAGGAGGTGGAAGAGGCATAATTGTTCTGTTGGTTTTTGACTTAGGCTTAAAACTTCGTACTCTTAACCAACCATTAAGAAAGTAAAACGCTGAGCAACAATACATCAGTTGTTCTTTATAGACAACATAAATAATGATCATCTTTCAGGAATGATGGATGACGAACATTGTCTCACTCACTCTTCCGGTCATCTTTTGCAGTTAGAACCCAAGAAGTGGGACGCCAAAGTTCCGGCTTGGGACATCTGCAAAGCGGAATGACGCGTAGCATTAAAAAGGCAGTTCTTCTTCCTTTTGTCTTCATTTCTTTATCAGTTTTATTCCTTTTATTGTAATCGAATACCTTCCAAGTCACCTGTTAGAAAAACATTTTACTGAGAAAAACCCTCTTAAGTCTTAGACAGCAGAAGTAGCTCAAAACCTGATTCAAAAGTGGACAAATCTTCAATCAAATTTCTCCTTTCCACTTCAAAATCAAACAGTTGCGGTATTACTCAACAGCCAGACAGGTGTAACAACTCAATTTTTATAACTTATCTAGCTAGATAACTGTTAATCTCACAAGAGTATCTGCAAAAAAAATGCAATTTACATTCCTGTGAATTCTCACAGTATAAAATATTCCTCATTATCCTCTACTCCAAAATCAAATCATCCCCTATACTTTTCACCAATTCAATTAGATTTCAAGCACTTAAAGGCGAAAATTTTACTACTACTCTTTACTTAAATCTACTTGTGCTCTTTACTTTGAAATACAGCCATCTCAACATTGTGCGTGATCGATGATTGAAATAAATCACTGATTACGCTACCTCTGAAAAGCTAATACTGAATTGTACCCAATCTCTCAACGCTTACTACAGCAATTTTCCATACAAATTATAAATTACAAAACAACTCCAATCAATCAACCGGTCATTATCATTTCTCTTATTCTTCTCGTATTTTTTTTTTCGCTTACTCCTAATCTGACGTGATGATATCAATTTATGTTGAATTCCTACAGAACATTCCCTAAATCCGTAATGACAAATGAGCAGTAGACACAACAAAGTGTTACTAAAATGTCGCGAAAACAGCGTACACACACACACACACACACACACACACATACGAACACATACACACACGCATATATAATACATATACATATTGCAATGATCATTTGGAGGCGTGTGTAGTCAGTTACTGCCACCACTGCTAGTACTACCATCGGCATCAAAAGAACTACAAAAACAATGACGGGGCTGCCCGGCTGTCCTGTGATCAAAAAGTGGACTACTCCACTCACCCCCCCCTCCCCCCCCACACACACACACACACACACATGCATACACTTAGAGATTGACATATATACACACACGCAGACATACGTACATGAAGATGGATTTTAAAACAGTTCATGTAAAAGAATGTATGTTCCCTTCGACAACAGTGATAATAAGGAAGGGAAGGATGAGAGAGAGAGAGAGAGAAAGAGAAAAGCATTTGGCACTGTTGCAAAAGAACATTTGCACCGTATCACTTCGTCTTTCAATAGTACATTTATTATCATTAAATAAATTTAACTTAATTAAATGCTTTAATTATGCCTAAGCCTTCATCACTTCTTTCTTACGCCATTTTTTTTGATTTTATTATTAAGGAAAATTTGAAATGATAGAGGAAGATATTTTAGGCAAAAAGGAAAGAAAAGGAATGATGTTCCTTCCATTCTGTGTGATACATTTTATTCACAGACTATTTCCTTGGCTCACCACATCTATTCAAGCATCCCTGTCTTAACATATGTAAGCAATTCCTTATCATCATCTTACCACGTTAAATATCCGGTTAATATTTATAATCCTGAAAAATGGAGTAAACTTAATAGCACAATGATACATGTGTAGTATGAAATGGACAAATTGAAAGATTATCAAATTCCGAAAGATGATGAAAAGACGGAAGGACAGAAAACTGGGCACCTAATATCAATGTCATGTGATTAATCGGATACGATATGATACGACGCAATAGGATACGGTACGGTACGATATGTCATCTCTTTTGACCTTTCCCTTGCCCTTTCTAACGAATGAATTCGAATAAATGCTACTGCTGTAAAATGAACGGTAACTGTAAGGAATAAGAATTACAACTAACAGAAATAACATAGTTTCAGGAAACGTAAGTATACGTAAACTTTCATTTCTTCAACGAAATATCATTTTGAATAAAATATTAAACTTTAATTTCTAAAGAATTAAGTTTTATACGATTCTGTACGATTAATTAATCATTCATTTCACCACACATTAAATGGAATTAAATGTATTTCCAAATGATTCCTGTTAGTGAACCGGAAAATGAACGGAAAATAACAGTAAAAGAGTAGACTGTAAACCTTCTATGAGAATGAGCGGAATATCGTTCCTCGTCTTCATCCGCACTGCTACTATTGTTACCTTTCGTTTTCACAGTTGAGATAGCACCGCCTGTACTTGCCACATCTGCCGCATATTCATCCTTCATTTTCTTTTCTCTCCTTTTCCTCTTCTCCTACTAAATAACAAACAAATCAATAAAGACCTTTTCAAGCTTATCAATTAAAATTACTCGTATGAGCACGAACATCACACACGTAACGAATACTTCATACGAATAGCAAATTTCAAAAAATCGAAAAACATTTACGATTTATATTATTTATTTAGTAAATAGAAGTGATGATAGGTAAAATTTTTTTTTTTAATTACACGAAAGGGAAAAAAAATTGCCTTTACGTATTGAACTGTAATCATTTCATATCACTGACTACTTGACGTTCAAATGAACAATCATATTAATAAGTAATTTTAATCCTTCTAAACTACCTATCGCAGAGAATTCAATGAAACTGCCACTGTTTATTTAAGGGATAGAATTACAACATTCATTTAAGGCATTCCAAGCTATACTAATATCGTTTAATAATTCCCGCCGGAAAGTAAATAGTATTCAGATGATGAGGAATGCAATTTAACTGTTCAATGGTCACGCAAGAAATGTCTAATTTTAACAAACTTCTAAAATTTAAAAATTTTTAAGATTTTTCTAACTTTCAAAAATGAGCATAAATTTGCCGCTATGAGTGAACGCTACAATCCGCAAATGCTACAATAAACATATATATTTATGTATGTGTGTGTATATATGAAACCGATAAAAATGACGAGAAAAAGGTAATAAAAAATGCTCACATAGACACGTACACACACGCATACACACACACGCATACACACACACACACATGACGCTAGAAAATTAGAGTGAGGCTACAATGGTGTGCCATCTATCCGTCCACACATCTGTCTGTGGCGGCGATGCTACTTCCCATACGGTACTCTCTTCGTTCTACTGGTCCTTCCAGCTGATCGCCCGCAGACGGCACCACCCTCCCAGCTGTCACAGATACACACACACACGCTAGTCATCAAAAAATGCCAAATAACATTTCGTTTAATCTCCTCTAAGGTGCGTGTGCGTATGTATGTGTGTGTGTGTGTGTGTGTGTGTGTGTGTGCGTGCGTGCTTCTACCTACAACTAATGTGCCATCATCAGGTCAGTGTAATATGGAATGATGTACAAGATTTAATAATGGAGTAAAATAAAATGGAAGGACTACTACTTGCTACTATTTATTGCTACCACTACCACAATTACTCCTACTGTTTAATTACTACTACTTACTGCGTAGTATGCACTCATCCACGTACTACTTACAATAGTATAGAGTAGTAGTATGGACTAGTAACTAGTATTCGGATCAAATAAGTGATTAATGAGTTAGTTTAGTTAGATGAAATATGATAGATACGACAAAGGAGAAAATCCTTCCGCACCGATAATATTGACAGCTCTTTTCTTTACATCTTTACATATCCACATCCTACAGTTGATCCGTACGCGGGATTATAGCCTTCAAGCTTATATTGTGAAATTCTTTTCTAGTCGTTTCATTCCAGAAATCAATAAATCATACATCCAAAAAATCATCTTATCAACTATTTACCAACCAGTTAATAATGAACGAATTAATAAAAGAACTTGTTTACTAATTTCAACCTCACTTTAGTACTAATGAAGGGACTGGAAAAGCAAGTGCAATGCTACTCTTAACAACGTCTCCTACTACTAACTTATATCAACCCAATTCTTTATCAATTCATTCCCATCAACTGCTTTAAGTTCACTGAATTTGTTTATTCCATTTTTCAGTTACTAACATGAAAGTTAAAAGAGAAGAGTAGATGAACAAGTACAAAAATTTGATTAAAACAAAATTTATGCAGAAGGTTAAAGAAAGGCAAGTTGACATGAATTGTAAAATAAATTTTACGGTACAAAAAATAATTCCAGTGTTCATAAATATTTCCTCATCTATCACAAAATTTTTGTTTTGATCGAATAATTTTAAATAAGTTTCGTCACATTTGTTGTACAATTCATTCTTTTATAAGGAAAGCAGAAACAATTATTTAATAAATGAAGTGCAATACTTCCATCATTTGGAAGTATTGCACTTCATTTAAAGGAAAAATTTCATTTCCCTATTTTATATATATTCTATTTTATCTCCTGCACTGCGCCAAACCCCCAGTACCTAATCTATATGCCATAATAGAGTTTCAGAATTTTGGCTCATAATTTAGCTATACTGAAACTGACCGGAATAAAAACGACAGTAGAATGTTGACAGTAGAGTAAATGAATTTCCAGAAGGTTTTATATCGCAGGACTGAAACGATACGATCACATCTATGTTGACAGAATTAAATTAATAATGAATGTGTGCAAGATACTATAATAAAATCACAGGAACTCAAAAATTAGCCGTCACAATTGTTGAGTTGAATTACCATTCCACCTAGCTTCGTCATCCGAATGTGAAGAATCCTCTTCATTATGAAATCTTCGAAAATTGCCTTCCTAAAAAGATTTATTTTTCAAAATTTCAGCTTTTGATTTTATTCCGAAGGGATGATATGCGTTTATGATAAACATCGTTTAAAACTAAACAACCTAACTCCATTTAGCAAATTTATCCTTACATTTCTAACATGGTCTCGATGATGCTCACTATTTCCTCTTGATTTGCGAGTTTTGCTTTGTACAGCGGTAGGAGTGTTGGATTCAGTTGTTTCGTCCAGCTGCGATGCAGCACCGTTATAACCAACTATATAAAGCAGGACACGATATAAAGCTTGAAATGGAGCCACAAGAGCATACTGAAATAATCCAATCCATCTGGAACCACCGTAAGTAGCCACTGTTCGCTTGCGTTTCTAAAGTAATAATTTATTCACATTCAATGAAACCATCAGAAGGAGTTCTGTTACGATTAAAGATAGCTGAAGTTACAGCAGAAGCGATTAGAAAAAATGCAGGGTTAAGTTTGCCTAAGATTTCCTTGAAACGAGAATAAAATCTTTGTTTGTGCTACCTAAAAGTTACAAAAGCAATGCTGCCGAAAAGTGGGGCGTTAATTTTGAACTATTTAAATTTTGATATCTCTGACAACATTTTCTGCCCAGAAGTAACAACCGCCCACCTTATTCCTTTTTTTTACATTTTTTGCAATCAAACTTGGAATACGATTTGGGTTCTCTTTACAGTCAGAGATTTCTTTTTCAGTTATCCCAGAAATAACAGGATTAAATTTTTCTATGCCTATTTCCTCATCAGCTATACCTTGCACCTCTTCGAGAGCCAACCTACAACACTGCGCTATCTGATTAAAAGTTAAAGCAGTATTATCTTCTAGCCAAGCAGCAATTTGCATGAAAAACTGTTCACTTCTATCATTATTGCCCCTAGAAAGTTCTGTTGACATCAAAAAAACATCTCCAAAATAAAATCAGTTGTCGTTACAATTGGAAATACATGTAATGGATAAATGAAAATTTACAGAAAGTACGAGGACAGTAGCAGATGGCGTTAAACCCAAATCAGCAAATGTTTGCGTGATATCGGGAAACTCTCGCCTTGGATACATTTGCACTACATAAAAATCACCACCTTGACGTCCATCCTAAAATAAAAGAATATGAAAAGCCAGCTTAAAATGCAATATTCATGCGAAGCTACATTATTTAAACCAACATAACGTTCTCGACTGCTTAAAAGATCAACCATCATACCTTCTTGATTGCTTCTATAAGCTGAGAAAAGATATCTGTAGAGGCAAATTGATGCACCAAAGTGGAACCGTCGGAAAATTTGCATTGAATGCGACACCCAGCACTTAACCAATATAAATGTAAGGAAAAGCTAGGAGAAGTAATAGAACACATATTTCTGTGCCATTATAGTGTGAAAATCTTAGGAATAGCGAAATGTCTATTTAGATATTCCAAGCATTGCATCCTATCAAGCTGGAATCCTTAGCATTATGTATATTAACTCATATATGGCTGTAAATAGTAAACGGTAAAAGCGATACCATATTAACAGCTAATTATTTAATTCACTCATCCATTGTGACGGAAAATGAAAGACCTGTTTGAAGATGGCACTGCAGTCTGATGCTCAGAAGACTTTGTTTTCTGCTTGTGCGCCATAACAACGCCTAACATTCCATTCATTCGCTCTTCTCTAAAAATGTTAACAAATTTCTTATTCGTCAACAACTTTTTGTTAACAAACTTCTTCAGTGACTATTTAAATAAGTCATTACAGCTTTCAAAACAAAAACTTTTTATCGTCTTTTCCCTATTTTACTTCACACACTTACTTATCTGCCTTAATCTGCTCACGAAGTTTCTTTAGATAAGCTTCTTGCTCATGTTTTTCACGATTCTTCCGTTCCACCATCTCGCGTCTCTCGCGTTCCTCACGTGTTGCCTTCAACATATAAGATTGTAATTCATCGCTAAAGATATTGAAAGTAAAAACGTTGTTTGGATTAAACTTGAAATGAATACGAAATTTAAACAAACACAAAATTATGCAAAAAAAATGCGTGGAAACGAAAAAATCAAGCTTGTTACCAACTTTGGCCTCTTCCGCTAATTTGCCCAAATTTCTTCTCTCTATTTCTCTTTGATTTTCTTCATTTTTCTTCATAATTTCATCTTTTTCATGTTTCTTTTCAAGCAGTTTACGTGCTCTAAAAAAGCTTAAAATCTCATGGAACAAATATAAATAAGTAGTTCAAAGTGTTTTTGCATAAAAATTTTAACTTGAAAGTTCTTATACGTATTTCATATAAATAATAAGTAAACTAACGAACACACTTTTACATTAATTAAAAACTACCTCTTTGTTTTTTCATCCACACTGACAGTTGCAGACCCTTCTCTTTCTGTCTCTTCTTCGTCTGTTTTACTAGCTGCAGTTAATAAGGACGACGAAGACTGGTGGGCGGTGTTTAAAGCCTGTATTTGAAACATTGAAGTTAACATTAGAAACTTCTGATTTCATGGACTACCTAACATCATAATTAAAATAAGCTCCTCACAAATTTTTTGGCTGGTTAATGAAAGCGAATAAAAAGTAAAATTAATGGAAGTGAATCAACACAAAAATAAAATTGAATTCGTGGCAAATACTTAGGTAAAACAATTGTTTTTGAAATTTTTGGCTATAAAAACTACTTGCCTTCATAGCAATCTTAAGTCTTTGTGCGAAAATATCTTCATTCAGTTCTTCAGTAATTGTGATTACATCTAGGGGCTTTCCTTTCAAATCAATAATATACGACGCTGGTATAATAAACACAGGATCTGAAGTCAAAATTAATCATAAATTTTCTCAAGATGACATCCAAGCCAATGTCATAGACATAAATGTGTGAATTAGCTTAAACAGTTTAACGATGATAATTACACCTCTTTAAGGAAATCTATAATTAATAAGAATGATGTGTGCCCACATCAGGAAATGCACTACGTTTCGGCATGAATAACCTTAATAATGCAAATGCAAAAAGAAAACTAACAGATCTGGGCAAACTGTTTTGCCGTTTCGGTCCCTTGGAAAATACGTATGCCGACCAAAGCTGGTTGACAAATGTTGTTATCAATACTGTCCCATAACTGCGCCATTCGCATACTTTGTTCATCGTTATTCTCTAAAACAGTATTATGTAGTTACAAATTAAAATTTTCATATCGCTATGCACGTGGCTCAACAGGAAGCAGGTATTCTTTATTAATATTGCTGTCGACATGAACAAAATCGGTTCAACCGATCGTAAAGGCAAAATATGTAAAAAAACCCCGGTACCTGCTTCCTTTTTCTACATCATAGTATCTTTTTCCACATGAAAATATATACTCAATTTCCCCACAATATTGCCGGATTTCAATTTTAACATGAAGCCAAGCATGAATTATAGCTGATGATTCGCTTACCCGGTGGCTGTTGAATATTGACGATGAAGAGCGAATTTTGTTGGCGACTTATGGCAATTGCTTCAGTTATTCCACCTTCAAACCATTTCATATTTTCCCTCCTCTGCTTCCTGAAAATAATTTATTTTATTCAAAACATCATTTTTCACATGTGATTACAATGAAATCAGACGTAGTAAACGTACTACACGTCGACTCTATCAATCTTTAAGTCTAACGCTATCTTTCAAACCTCGGCACTTCCACACCATCTTCGCTATACTACCACCCATCATTCTTGAATTCAGTTCAATCACTCCTCATTTGGTTTGATACAGTGGAAAACGGCGCTATGCAATTGTCTCGTCTAAGCACATGGATATCGATTTATACGTAAGCGTGGTCATAACATTTGCGTCGCATGTGGGCATTACGTGTACATCATTGTCTTTGTCTGAACTCACGCGTTGTTTCAGCAGTTGCAATAAAATATTATGAGCTGAGAGGGGGACAAACGTAATGAAAATATAAATAATTTAATGACGAGTGCTTACTTTGATTAGCGGAACTCATATTTGTGAAGTTAAATTATACATGGAATATGTGTCTGATGCTCGCAAATATTAGTGGCTGTGAAAAAAATTAGAAGTGTGAAATTTTGATGCAGGTTGAGTTTCAGGAAGATTATGGAAAAGGAAAGTGTCATGGAAAAGCAAGAGCAGATGGATAATACTCAGTGTAACAACTTGGTTGATTTTAGTCTGGAAGAGGTTGAAGAGGAAATCCGCCTCGAAAAAATTCGACAAACATCGCTTAAATTCTCATGGGATTATTTGTCACAACTTTTACGTCGAAATCTTATGGTGCGCTTTCATTGTAACATTTTTTTGTAGTTTAAAGATTTTAAGGATTGTACTCTAGAACTTTTTTTTAATCATCAAATTCTGGGAGAAACCTTTCCCACAAGTGGCGTATTTCTGTAAAGGATTGTATACATTTTCAACTGTTGTGTATTGGGAATCAGACTTTATATCTGTAAAGTCTGTCCCACTCTTACCTCACAACATTTCATTTTTATTTATTCTAATCATTATCTGAACTGAAGTTATTGAAATTAACGTATGAAGGGAAGATGCGGTAACTACATCTTTTGGTGTTTAACATTTTTAGTGTCGTTTTTCTTTTAAATCGATGTTAGAATTTTTTTAAGGCAACATATTATTAATAATACTCGGATTATGAAAGATGAGTGAGAGTATGATGTGTTGCAGGAGAAACGTTTTGTGCTCAGTGCTGATGATAAGGAAGATTTAATGCAAGCAGCTGCCGATATGAGGAAACACATGCCATCGGATAGTAATCGTGATTTATCTACACATTTACGGCATCTTGCTGATAGCTTGTCGTAAGTGTTATGTGATAAATGGGAAGATGAGTTGTAAAGAACCCTAAAAATTAGATAAACTGTACTTCCAACTTTAATATGGTACCTGTTAACGTTGTCTGACTTGGCCCAGTTCCTGAATATCTTTCCGTTAAGCAATTATATCTTCATTGTTAAGCATCTTCTTGGTATATATACATATACTTATTTTTACTTCAGAAGTGATTTCCAAGCTCATCAAGGATACTACAAAATTCGAAATGCTGATTTTTCACTTGAAATTACTGTTTCTGCTGATGGTCAACAAATTAACAGCTGTTCAGTATCTTGGTTTGGTGAGCGTGCAGTGGAAGCGCAAACACTTCGGCTTTACATTTCTCGTAATAGATGGGATCTTGTGCATACAGCATTGACAGCAATGTTTCATCTCGTTCCATCAGATTTGTCAAGGTGGTGTTATGGTTTTTATTAGTATTTCAACTCATACTCTTGCTACCTAGTTTTTCTGTTTATTATGGGATTTGCTGTAGGCAGTCACTTCTATGCGGATATCTTTTCCAGTATTTTTTTGTGTGTTGATATTTACCAAAAATTAAAGTCTGTTAAAATGAAGGATTCTTCTTCAGGGACGAAAAGATGTATTGTTTGCGATCGCTAGAGTACGCTGAAAAAGATCTGCTGAACATGTCCGGTAGTACTTTGTCGGTTTTTGAACAAATAAACGGTGGTATTTTGGGTCTTTGTAAACCACGAACTGAATCTACTCCATTTACTGTTTATCCAATTGTCGAACCTGTAATATTCTTGGACACTACTTCCGGTGGTATCATATCTCCTACTGATGAGCAAGGTAAACTAATGGCTGCTAAAAAACTGAGGTTTAAGAGCTTAAGTTTAACAGAATGCAATGTATATACTTATTGTAGCGAACAGCTACGATCACATTTCTTCGATGATATCATATCTTAAGCAGCCATAACATTATAATTACTTTATAATCAATTAGTTTCAGTGCTTTATGATGTGGAGCCATATCTTCAATTATGCATCGTCTCTAGTTCAACTCCAAACTTTTTCTCCGATACTACACTTTTTGCACAGTAAAAGGATAATATATTTTTTTTGAAGGATCTTATAATTTTTGTATCAATATTTATTGAATGAAAAGCTGAATTTTTTTTCAACATTTACATTTACGCATAGTAAGTTTACATAAAGTTTAATTATCTTAACGATCGTAATTTTTTATAGTGGTGAATGGCGCAGTGCTGTATCAGGCCGCCAACTACCGGCTTCATTCTGTTTACGGTTTTCAAGACCAATAATATTTTCATCAGCTGCGATTAAAAAGCTTTCTAAGATTGCATCAGTTCCATTGAATGTTGAAGGATCTTATAATTTGTATCAATATTTATTGAATGAAAGTGAGGTAGGCATGTGTTTTTTATATTTGTTTTGAACCATTTATCGCATATTTGAGACTCTCTGCATGTATAAAATTACTAGATGGCTTGTTTTTTTGGATTAAATCAAGTACAATTCAAAAACGCACGGCATTAAAACATTGTAAGACTATTTGTATCAGTATTTGAAAAAGAAAGCGAAAGTGATAATTCTCTGCATTTTCCGGAATATTTACATCTGGCTATCTCTGTTGCTGACAGTTGGTTTAATTCTTTCAGAAATGTCATGATCTTTTTGTTCGTCTACCGGGTTGTTCGACACAACATTATATTTTTGATTATTCAATGACATGTTCACAGGAAGATGGCATTTTAAGACAGGTGATTTGACTAGTATTCTCAGATTTAAACACTAGTTCTATGATTTTAAACTATAATACCTCCAAAGTTTACAACGGTCTAAAAATTGTGTTTCTTGCCGAGATTTTGTGGGCATTAAGATATTTAATTCTTACAGATACCATTCGCTCGTTTGCAAGATGTGGTTTTTATTGTAAATATCATTCGTACACAACTGGCTCACAATGCATTTTTCGAAAGCCTTGTGAGAGCGCATAGTCGCAGTGCATGTGTTGATGAAAATTTTGTCGATATTCATATTGCATCTTCGTACATCGACTGTTTTGATATGCAATTCCACCTGAAAAAGAATCTCTTTGTAGGTAATGTTTTCGGAACCATCTTTTTTATACTAAAATTTTCTTCTCAATATCGCTTTCTCAAAGTTCGAACTTATTTTGTATTAGTAAAAGCTATGTAGATGAAATATTTTTCGGAAAAAAATAGTCACCAAAACCCTTATTTGGAAGTTTTCAAAATAGTAAACTAGTGAGTTGCTAGTAGGTGATAGCCGATAGTTCTGCGTGATATGCAGCAACGAAGAGTAGAACAAACAACTAAGCTATTATATACTACACCTATGTGTAACGATTGATGCTTCAAAAAATACAGAACAGTATATTTCCAGCGCGTGTTACTGTATCACCCGCAAACGTTAATGTATCGCTAGAATGCGTAATAAATGGAGCGGTGCTTCCGGAATCGCAGCATGCCACAGCTGTTCTTGCCAAGTAAGTACTTGGTTTTCAACATTTCCAACACCTGATTGTCTTGAAATTGCAAGATAGCGATAACTTCGAAAAAGTATTGATTTGGAATGATTACTCCATCGAAGGTTTTATTGAAATCTGAAGGCATTCTGCGTTCGTAAATAGTGGTCAAAAAAATCATTTATTCTGTAAACTAAAATGTGATCTGTTTTTTCCTGCAGAAGTTGGTCGCTGGCAATAATGATGCGAAGTGTTTTGCGACGTGGAGGCGCTATTTCGTTAACTGCGCTTGAAAAACCATTTGTGATGAGCGAAAATGTTGATAATAACTGCGACGTTAAAATGTCACAATCTTGGTTGTTTGTTCCAAACATAACGGACAACAGCATTAACTATTGCAAGACAGAACACGAATACGTGGTGGATGAACGAATTAATCTTAATTGTTCACGTGATAGCAATACCTTAGGAAGGCAATCGCCGCTGTCCTTATTAGCACTTTTCAAAGAGCTTGAAAAGATAGAAGAACTAATACCACCTCAGAAGCCCATGAATGGAACGCAACAATGTACGGCACCTCCGCGTAACGAAATGCTTGCACCACGTACAAGTCGTATACATTCTGAAAATACGATGACGATCAATGCCTTCTCTGTTTTGGTACATCATTTCTGTTCTAAATTTTCCAGAAATTCTGAGATTTCGTATTCATTGGTGGGGTTTTAAATTTAATGAAAAGAAATACGGATTTATAATCAACTGCGACTATAATGAATCAGCATAGACTATGGTCAAGGATTACAGAATAGTAAGACTCCAGGATTTTCCTTGCGGCATCATGACAGCTACGACGGGAATAATTAAATCGGCTACTTAGTTTCTGTTCCTTTAAGATGTGAACACAAATCTATAGTTCTGCTTATTCAACTCTGGTTCTTCTGCAGCACTACATAATTATTTTACTGAAATTACATTACGGAATAACAGATATGATTTCTGGAAATTGAAGTGAACAAATTAAACCATTACTTTACATCTAAAATTGGATGCATTCGAGAAGTGGTAGACTTGACTTAATTAAATATAAAGCGTAGTGAAAAGATTTAAAAAAGGCGAAAGGGACATGTTAATAATTCAGCACTGGAAATGAGAATTTATGCTTTAAAATTTGCAACTGATTGATGGATGATTCGAAAAATTATATTGTTGCATAATATCACAGCTCGACATCTCGACCTTTGATCATTCGTTGTAATCTGTATAAAGATATGCACTTGGCAGTTTCTGGAGAAAATCTTCCATTCCTATTTGTCTGCATTGCACTGAAGTTATTCGATATGCATAAATAAAGGAGAAGAGCTACTAGATCTGAGTTGCTGTATCGGAGATAAGATTTAAAGTGGGTGGATTGAAGTACTTGAAACATAACTCTTTAGGGAGGAATTTTTAGTTCAAATTCTTAAATTCTGTTCTAGTTGAGCGTAGTTTAACTCATCGCTTTTTTGAGTTTTGAGGAGGTTTACTGAGATTTTGAAGGATGCAATTTGTGATATGGCAGCGAATATCGATGATGGTGAATCGAATATTTCCGAGCATAGTAGCCATTCATCTACTGTTGAACGTTGTTCACCTTCGACTAATGAGGCAAGTATTTTTTCCGTTCTGGTAATGAAAAGGAAGATGTAGACTTACTGATAAATTAACTCGCAGTAGGATTCCAGAAATTCTAAAGCTTTGACTTACATTAATTAGTGATGAGTTAATTTAACTGTCGGATTATTTCCTTGCAAATAGTTTTAACTGAACAGGCTTTACAGAGTCAAAGGCTTCGGCCGCAAATGCCGTCGCAGTCGCCGTCACCAGCTAACGAACGTTATCGCGCTTCCCAAGCAGGAAATTTTTCACAACTCTCACCACTCGACATTGCGCGCCAGCGTCTTGCGGTTTATATTATACTACGCTGGAATAGTTATTACGAGAGTAGGAAACATAAAGAGATGGAAAAAGGATAACAAGAGAAAAACAAATGAGTTCAAGAGTTGTCAATATGTTAACATTGTGCAAAAGACGTGATTTCGTTATAGTACAGTGGTTCTTGTTTTCAGCAGCAGACACCGATGAATAATCCAACAGATGTTTTTGAATTTGATGATCCACCTCGTATGAACTCAGCAAGTTCAATAGGAGCATCATCAGGTCAACAGTTCCATTTTCCAGAAACAGGGCAAAGTCCATATCCTTTTGCGGCCATACAAAGTACCAGGGGTTCATTGGGTGCTCAGCCAACTTTGAAGCGTCGGGGTCGAGGTCGTAAGGCGGGAAATGTGGGTGATCGAATGTTAGATCCAGGTCGTCCAAGTCTTGACCAAAATACTGGTCTAATGTTTCGTGGTATGAATATTCCGACACGCAAACCTCGAGGTAGTTTTTTTTTCGATTTTTTAAAGATGCATTTAAGGTTATTTGTACTGTGAAGATTATAATCATAATTGTACTATTCCTGACACTAATTCTTTTTTTTGAACTTTTAGTGTAAAATTAAGGTCACTCTTTTCCGTGAGAAAGATTTCTGTTTTACAGGAACTTCGACGGCAAGACGTCCGCGAAGACCACGGAAAGCCGCTCACATGCCCGCGTCTTCTGCACATTCGCATCAGTTTACCATGAATCGTCCTGTGTTACAACGTTCCTTCTCTGAGATGCCAGTTTATCCTTCGCAAATGCCACCTGGTAACTGCAGATATTTTTGAAATTATGGGACAGTCCTTGAGTTTGGTATTTTGATCTGTCTCTTCAGGACACGGTTATGCCAATCCGAATCCAAGAGTTAAACAACAAATTAAGTAGTTGATGAAAGTAAATTGCGGTGCAAGAAAAGATTTCTTTATAAAACCTGTATGAAGTTATATTGGGTATGTAGGTACTGACTGAAAATTAACGAGATCTCTTGTAACATTTCTAGTGGAAAGTTTTGAACTTACTAGATTATCATGCCGCAGCAGTTCTCATTTTCTTCATTTTCAGTCAGTTTATCACAAGAAAATCGATCAGAAGCATCTGAATTTGAAGGAACTGAAGAATCATCAGATGATGAAACTGATCCACCTCCTCCTGTCTGTACTAACTCGATACCGCAATCATCAGCTCAACTTGCTGCAGGTGGCAATACTTCAGAGCCACAAATGACCACTGTTGGAAATCTTTCTTCCTCATCAGCAACTTCGTCATTGGTTAACAAGTCTTCGTCGTTAAATACGCCTTCATGTCTTTCATCCATTTCGTCGAGGTATGCTAGATTCATGTTTTACAAGTTTAATTATAGATTTTTCAGTCATTTTTGACAGTGTGGAAAGAGGTATTTGTCACTTTTGTGGGATTTACGTTACGTATATAAAGTTTACAAATTCTTTTTTCTGAGATCTCTTTTAACAACAATATTGTTAAAAAATTGCCTTCTAAATCATATTTAAAATATTTTATTTCTTCCTTTGTTGCCCACGCAATTTTATCTTCAGATTACTTTACCTTAGTTTGGGCCATTATTAGGATGAATTATACGCAAAAAATTTAGAATTTGCTTTCATGTTGGATGATGCCTTTCTGGATAGCTGAACTGAAACTTTGTATTTCTTTTATTGCTTGACATTTGGTTTTGTTCTTTACTTATGTCCTAAAGTGGATCGAGTGAAAATGGACTTTGTTTATTTCTTTCTGAAATATAGCAAGTTTTGAATTTTTCCATATTTATAGTGGGCAGGTAATGGAACTTACACCTCCAACGAGCTTATCTTCAACTTCTGCCAATAACAGTTCAGTGCAGTCAACAGCACTTCTAGCCCATAAAGCGCGTAAAGGAAGCCTTGAAGCAGTGGTGGGAAAATTACACTGCAAAACAACGCCTGCAAGCAGCAGCAGTTCAGCGGCATCAAATCCTTATTTAGCCTCTGATTTATACGACGATGAATCGGAACCAGTTAGTAAACCATCTGAAGTAACGCTTTTTTCACTTGATATTTAATTCCTATTCTGGTAGTTTTTTTATTTATTTCACGTTTTAAAAATGTAAATTGAAGCTTGAAGCATACCATTTTCAGAAAAATAATTGGCAGCATAGAGAGAAAGTAGCAAAGGCAATATTTTATTTTTAATGTTTTACTAATATTTTAGCCCGCTCCTACTAAACGTGATAGTCCATCAATATCAACGTCATCGCCTGGTGCACGAATATCACCAAACCTGACAAAGATGAATACAGAACAGCCAGGTTATGGCTCAGAATTGAAAATAATGATTAAATTGAAACAACAAGCATCCGGACGACCATCTATTGGGTCATCCCAGTCTTCATCTGGTGGTGTACCATCGTTAGTGCATTTGATAGTTTTCCTTTTCTTAATGTTTTTATACTTCTTACTTAAATTATGAATAATACTTTACTTCTACAGATTAACTTTTCTGTCGTTTCTTCCATCTTCTGAATTAGGTCTATGCGCTTGGTCGGTCAGCCGCCTTCGTCATCAAGATCAAAGGAAGAGAAAACGCTCTTGCGACAAAAACAGTTGAAAGAGAAAAATCGATGCACACCAGATGAACGTGCTCGTAAGGCGGGTAAAAGAGAACGCAAAGGCGAACTTAGTAGCAGTAGTAAGGTATGTAATGGTCATATTTTGATTAAATATCGTGCTGGGAACGACCCGTCAGGTAATGAAATTTGGATCTAAAATCTTTCAAGAGTTGAAGAGATCTGGCGTTTTTTGAAGAATGGTAAATATATATGCTGAATATGAATTGATATCAAATAAGGTAGATTAGGCTGATAGGGATTTGATATAACAGCGTCCGATGCTACAAAGCGTTTTTTACATCTCAATGACGCAAAAGAAGTCACGTTAAAAACTGGAAGATATTGGCGCACTGGTTTTAGGAGAACCAATTTTATATGAGCTTATTCGAAGCCTTGAATTATAAAATTAATGAATTCTTCTAGAAAATGAAACTGGATCGACCATTAGGTGAGCAAAAAACAACAACAACCGTTTCGCCAAAAGTAGAATTTCCACAAGCACTCGCCTTTGCTAGTCTTAAAAACTTCAAGATACCAAAGGTAACCATTTTTTTTTCGGAACGAAGGTCTGCCTTTACCATACAAACTACACAAGTATAAAGGACCGTAAAAATGCATGATTTAAATCGAAATACGCAGGCTGTGGGATACATTAAAAAGAAAGACTTTACTGACAATTTCTATTATAATAACTGTTAAAGTTTTATCAGTTTGTAGTGGTGAAAGGAGTGGTTCTTGAAAGTTTATTTAATGTGGCGATGTTTGTGTAAATTTGCTGCACTTAGATGGGAAGTTGAAATTTGTGTTGTTGATCTGTTTTAGTTTTTACATGGTATAATAAGTGAACTAGGTGATGGAAAATGAAAAATGTGAAAGTCCGACTCCAACAACAACAACAACGCCAGCTGTGGCTATACCATCATCCTCCGGTGCGCATTTAAATCTTGCCCAGAATTCGAGTTGTTCAACGGTGCAAGTAACTCCTCCAACATCGTTATCAACAGCAACAACAACAGGGGCAGCAATAACAGCTACATCGTCGGCTTCGTCTGCTGGGACATCTTCGATATTTCCATCCAAACCGAAATCAATTCTGAAGTCACCAGCTGAACCACCCCCACCACCTCTTTTCCGTGGAATGGGCGGCATGCCACCAATGCTGCCCGGTCGACGACCATTGCTGCCGGATCCACGAAATGTAATGCATCATCCACCAAGGTAAGAACATATGTTATTGGTCATATGTTGATACTGTTAAGGTGCATGAAAAGCAATCTTCAGAAATTCACTATGTTTCGTAAGATTTCTTTAAGTATTTTAATCAAGCAGATGATTGAAATGTTAGTGAGTGGGACGGACTGTAGTGGTCGTATGGTCGTGTCTTCAAACTTCAAGCAAAAAGTAGATCCTATTTGAGTGCAAATAACACGTATTAAAGTTTTAGTTAGAGATGGTTGTGCTTTGACCTGTGTTTTTGTTTTTGTAGTTTTTCCTTTGAAGCTGACCGATACTGTTACGAGAGCGACACTATCAGTGCTCAGCTACTGCTTTCATTTTTGATCCAGCGGCACTATCACTGAGGCAGAAATTAAATAGTAACACCAAGTAACTCATAATAATTGAAAATGGTTTTCTTTCCAGTAAGACAAGTGATTTCACAGGTGTAGAACCGCTAGATATACACTGTAAGATAGCATGTTTCCTGAAAGATTGAAAATTGCAGAAATCAATTTAGACCGTTGGTAGCACTACCCCGAATGATACCGTCAGTATTGAGTGGTGCTAATTTCATGCCACCACCTTCTTCGTCAGGCCGTTGGATGGCATTGGCACCACAGCGACAACCATCACCTAGGAATTCACCATCTGAACAATCTGCTACCGGTTTGTCTGATGCAGCTGCGGTTATCTCTAAAATGCAGGACAGTCCGACAGAGGCTCTGAAAATTGTCGCAGATGAGGAGTAAACTGAAAACAGTTTTTGATCCATTACTTGCACTTTATAATTTCATTATCTGGGCCTTCCTGCAGATTTTAGTGTATATAATGTTATGACTACCTTTTGCTGTATTTCTAAAACACTACCGGTAATTTAAAGTATAGATATCGATTCTAGGATTGTCCTGAAATTATTGCCTATATATTTATTGTATTTATCAATTGTTAAGATTATCTCGAATGTCTTGTTTATTTTTAATTGCTATTTGAGAAGAGATGAATGGACGAAAAAGTAAAGCGATGAGATTAAAACGTCCAAAGTTTTTGCCGGAATGACAAGCTGTTTTTGATCTGTGGTGTTATTCTAAAACATGCTTGTTTTACAACACTTTTCTAACGTTAGTCTTTGATGGTTGTATGCAGGAAACAGTTCTTTTCCTAGTCACACATGGTTGATATCCGATAGAAGCATATATTGTTAGCGTGTCATCACTTGTTATTACCATTTGAATTACATGTTTTATGTGGATAATAGGAGTAAAATATTCCGTTCCAGTGTATCCTATTTTTTTCTGTATAAATGGTTATGCAGCTGGTAATAGAAAAAAGTTAAGTCTACGAAGTAGTGATAGTGACTCTTTCTTTTAGTTGTGAACAGTGGTATATTTTCATCGTTGCTGAGAAATCAGCACTTTAATCTGCTCGAAGAGCTTTCAGAGTTCAATTTGCTGAGCTAATCTAAATAAACAATCTTCTGAATTTACAATTCTATTGATTTGGTGTTGTCGGAATGTGTGGAAGAAGGAGAGAACAATGCATAGGTAGAGAGAAAAGGTCTTTTTCTAAAATTTAGAAAATTTTGTAAAGCATTTTATAATTTTTGCTCATCTATTGTTGGTTACCTTACTCAAAAAAGTGCCAAGAAAGTTTGCTGATATTCTTTTTAACATCGAAATGATTCATTCTCTTCACTTCTTTCTTTTTGCTAAAAATTAAGGAGCAAGGGTGAAACTCCTGATGAACTTGACGAGTAATTAGTATTCCTTTGCTTTCAACATATTAATTTTCATATGACTATTTCTATGTTAGTTTTCCTCCAACCTATTTTATTCCACTTTTCAGTATATGAAAATGAAGGCAAATAATTATTATAATTTCATCTTTTCCAGCAAATTCATCTTTTGTCTTCATGTTTCTCACATATCCATCATAACCCTCCGTTGATTTTATTTCACAATGGCATGTTTATATTCAATAATTCTAATTTTTATGATTACGGTTTTTTTCCATTTGTAATAAATTATAACAAAATGGTCGAATTGTATGCAAATGCATTTCTAATTTAGTAAATTTCCTTTTATAGACATGAAATGTCATTTTGGAGATAATTTAAAGAGCTGAATAAATCATACTGACATCATTTACTAATTCATAACTGCTTTTGTATGGTTGGTCTTTTGCTCACATTTTTTCTTTCTGTCCTTGTTTATTCGGGGTGTGCGACAGATGTGCGACATTGCAAAATAATGAAATTATTGAAGTGGAAGATACCTGTTCTGTCTGTTTCTTCCTAAGTGCAACTTTTGTTTTTTTTTTGATTTTGAAAACTTCATGATTTCGCGACATTTTTTGAAGAAAACTTGACAATTCGTTTAATGGAAGTTTTATGGGCGAAGAGTTGAATGGTAGGAGGGAGAAAGATGTGTGTACACAGAGAATTTCCACACAGATTTTCAGTCAGAAAATGAAATGATTTCTCGTGATGTTTTCTCAGATGAAAAGTGGAATGACATTTGACGTAAATTTAATTAATAATTGATTAATCTTTCAGAATAGGCGGACTTTTCCATACTTACCAGTGAAGTAGTCTGAGCTTACCTAAGTAAATGAGCGCATGTAAAAGCATGTTTGGTCTTTGACGGTTCAGTGGTAAATCACTGATATATTTGCTAATGATCAATTCAAAATTGAACAACTGGTGGAGGATTTAATTTATTAGTTTTTGGAAAAAAAAACTTATTCAAAAAATTTTGAATAAGTTTTTTCTTTGAAAAAAAGAAAAAAAAATAAACTCGTTCGATTCGTTGCTTTCAATATTAATGACAATTTTCGAGTAGCATTTTTTGTAAATTTGAATAATCATCGATTGTATTATATTATCATATCATATGATAATAAAACTAACCTACTCTGCAGGGTAATTTAAAAGTAGAGTTAGACAAGAAGAGTGCTAGCTATAAGTGATTTCTTCTCTTTTAAATTCCGCAAATCTCATATAAACGTTTTCATCACAGTAAGAGGAAAACGATGCATGGAGAAGGATAGTGTGTAGTTTGATAGAATTAGGTGATAATGATAAGTTGAAATTGAATTATTTGTGATATTTTGAATTTTATTTAAGCATTTCGTTTTCATTTTCATTTCTATTTGATTCACACACACTGACAAGTGCCTTATCGGATCATTTCTGACTATTTTTTTCACATTTGTTTACTACGAAGAATGAAGGATGGAGAAGCTATTGCTATTACCTTACAATTTCTGTTCTCTTTTTTTCAAATATTTCTTCTGTTCATTGAATTTGAATTATGAAAAAGAGAGAGAGAGAGAGAGAGGGAGGGAGTAGTTGCTATACATTTTATTCAATCTCTCAATCGATCACACTTCCTCTCACTTTTTATTTCGCTAAAAAAAAGATAAAGTTAAGCAAGCTGACTGCTTTTTTGCTTTTTTTTCTCGTACTCTGAATTTTACAATATGACTTCTTCACTATCACTCTGTCTCTCTTCTTCTCTAATGCAATGTTTGTTTCACTCGATTTTACATGTCATGACATTCACATACCTATTATCTCTACTCATTTCTCTTCTCTCCCTCTTGTCTAACTATGAGTGAAAGTTAACTGACTCTTGCACTCAGTGCATAGCGCCATTAGCTTTGTACTACTTTTCACCCCTATAAATACTTGTCAATGTGTGTGTGTGTGTGTGTGTGTGTGTGTGTGTGTGTGTGTGTGTGTGTGTGCGTGTGTGTGTGTGTGTGGGTGTGTGTGTGTGTGTGTG